>JBBPNA010000134.1:0-66757 GCA_038090555.1 Boletus subcaerulescens | reverse complement strand
GACAGACATCAGTTTGTGGACTATGGCCAAAGCACTCGGAGTGCCCACACATGAAAATGACGAAGAGAGAGGTACCAAAGCCGCACCGTCGAGTGGAAATTTAGCCTGGTCCCTCAACTACAGTTGACATATTCCTGTCAGTAGTCCCTGCAGGGTAGCCTTCATCGATCATTAACAAGCAGGACTATACAGAAAGATGCAGTATTGAATGTTCATCTTCATGAGCGGAGGGGTTTTCTGGGGCCCGGATAAGTAACCTATCAGATCCACTGGTACTTGCTATGCTAAGCGGCACATTCTCGAAGTAATAACAGCGTCAAAATTTACGTTCATGATGAATCACCTACATTGCTTGCCAAGACAACTTGAAGGACAGAATCCACAGCATCTTCACCGCAGTGCTCGTAGACTCGTTCAAGAATCAACACACTTCAACGATGTTCGAATTTCAAGTCGCGGAGCTCGAAAATCCGTGAAATGTACGTTCACTCAAGATACTTACTGCCAGTGGGATGATGCAACGAGAAAACGATTAGTAATTACCACAACGCGAAGAAGATACATTCATGATTACCTCGGGGGCCGAACATGTTGAGGGGTCGTGCTGCATTCGTGGAAGCGTCCCCTCCATTCTGCCTGCTCATCCTTTGAGGAAAACATTAGTCCATGTTCATGAACGCTTGGTGAGCGTCTGCATCTCGCGTCTGCAATGAGAACTGACTGTCACATTGTGCCAGAGCATGTTCATAATTAGTGCAACCACCACCGCTAACTGGATCTTCTCCCAGAGGTGAGTGCTCGAACGGTACACATGGCACCGAATATTTGCAGATCTAGAGGAAACACTGCCGCATCACTCGACGCGGCCCCATACCACCCGACGTGTCGGGACCTCCATAACATTACGGGATGGCGGTGGCTGAACAAGGCTTAGGGGATTTGATCCGAAATACGTCGCCAGTTTCTGGGAGCATGTTCGATTTGTCTGAAAAAACACTTTGTTGTCAGGGGACCGTCTGTGATTTGTCTTATCAGCCTTTTAAGCTAGTCCTGATCATGTTTCAGTGTTTACGGCGTTTCACACATTCCGATTCAATGTAGCACACTTGCACCAGCAGGACAACATTTGTACAAGACTTCAATCCATTGTATCATACAACAGCAACACTTGCTCGCCTGACAACTCGAAGTATTCAGTTGGTCTCCTCGATAAGAGGGTTGAAGATCCATCGCGGGATATCCTCCGGAAATTCAAAGGCACTGATCTTGACCTGCCCATGTGGCGTAATTGATATCAGCAACAATTTGATTTCATCAGTTGATCTTCCGCACCTCAGTGTCAGGTTTGGTGTTGCGCACAGCCCAAGCCCTGGATGGCCGGATATCGCCAGGAATGATCCTGATACGACTTTCGATCCTGGCATGATTTAGTCCAAATGTCAGCGATAGAAAAATGACATCAAGATAGCCACTGACGTGTAAGTTCCATCATTACGTTCATTGATCGCCCATGTACGCGGATATGGCGCGAGATCAACCACTATGTCTCCTCCAGAAATTTCGGTGAAACGTGGTCCGAATTGTTCCAAGGACAGAGTGTAGATCCCGTCCTTAACCCTTTTGACGGTCCACTAAACAGCAGCACTTAGCACACCAATCCATCACACGGCAAGGAAGGTAAAGCTCATAGAATAGAATGGGTAATACAAGCATCATTGAGGTGAAATGGCGAACTTACAAGACGGTCCCCGCCGCCCACAACGACAGGGCTAGGAGACTTGTCGGTCAACCCACCGATTGGGAGGGCCGGAGGGCCCGATGGGGTAGCGGGCAGTATGTAGTATCTCCCATCTGCGAGGTCGCTCATTGTTCTGTAGTATGGGATGCGTTGAGACTGTTGCGTGGAGTTAGAAATGGGGGTTTCTGGCTGAAAAGATGCAGCTTGACCTTGGCATTATATAGCTATTTGGACGGGTTGGTCCGGCTAAGATCAATTGTTGCGCGTTCCCGACAACCTCCAGCGCAGCCGAACAAACAGCAGTCCGGTGGTTACACAACTGAGAAGGACTGAGAAGGCCCACTAGCACTAGTGACATGTCACTGATCGGACAAACGACTCGGAAGACCGTGACTATATGATTAACACCCTTATTTGTGGGGTTACAAACCACATTAGGTGCGCAGGCCCAGGGCTCACCAATCGTGCCAAAGACTCGTCCAGAACGCTCCTGCTTTACTGATCCATTACATAACACCCGCCCTTGTCGCTGTTGTTCGGGCGTACCCCCTGCGAACACGAGAGGCGAACCCCACAATCATGCAGAATGAAGTGATACCGCGAGGAACAGGGAATTCCGCAGCAGGAACGGGATTGGTTTAGGGTAACAGATCTGGATGTACTATGCTAACCAGACGTGGATATCGGTGCCGGTCTTAGAACTCTTCTTCGTTTCCGAAATAAACATGTATGCACGTTCCATCATACGTGAACCACGGCATGCAGACCTACCAGGAAGTTGCGCTCTTATCCTTTTTCACACTTTGATGTGTATCGACAACCCGACTTCGAAGCGTACCGAATAAAGGTGTGGGAAACTGGAAATGTATTTGATGTATTTGACCGGAAATGAATTGGCCAGACGGGATGCGGTATGGGCCACGGCAATTGCCCTGCGGTGGTTGGTCGAATCTAGCGATACGAGAGAGGCAAGCAGTTGGGGTCGTGCATGATAGCGGCGGTGCACCGTTGGTTGTGAGCGCATGGTGCGGATGAACGCACGGTGAGGAGATAGGTTACAGAACCGCGTTGCTGAAAAACGCTCTCGCTCTGGTGATTCTAGAATACTTAACTTCGTGATTGCTTCAGAACTTGAATAGTCTCCAAGTCTCCGCATCCATGATACCGTGACCTGCAATGCGATGGATTTCACGCTGTGGGGTCTCAGTGGTGGTCGACGGTCGCAGTTGATTTGAACCGTCTCCCCAGTGGAAGGCGCCGGCACAATGCTGAACATACTTATTGATTCGTTTATCCAGATCTGGGAGCTCTCAAACCGGCTCTGCGCTACTCATCATGTCGAGGGTCATGTCTAGGCCTTGAATATCTCCACAACCAGACACGACCATGAACATGGATTGAATTAGGTTTCCAGCCCACCGCTCAGAACAATGTTCGTACCCAAGCGTCGCTCGATTCCTGTATTATACTCTTCAGCCATGAGATGGTCACAGGGTCACCTTCAGTCGTCGTCTCTACCACGTCATCGCACGTACGTCCTGAGGGCACACAAGATGATCCCCAGGATATGGAGCTACTTACCAAGCCCCGCGGGTTCTTCGCCGACCAGTTCGAGGTGCGTGGTCAAGACTCAAGCTAAGCTCAAGTCGAGGATCTCACTTGGTTGTCGATGCAGAACAGGCAGGAGCAACTTGATGCACACTACGAGGGGACTGGTCCAGAGATATGGCGCCAAACAAACGGGGAGGTGGATGCGTTCGTCTCAGGTGCCGGTGAGTCGTCTGCGTCATGCTATCCCGCAGAACCGAAGGGTCACGAATCCAGGGACCGGCGGAACGATCGCTGGCACGGGCCGCGCATCTGTACCATAGGCATTTGCATTCGCTGTTTTTTTTCCCCTCGCACTTGCTCCGTGCTTTATTGTCTATTATGATAACCCTGTAGATCTTCCTGTGACGACGCTCTCGATAATTGTTTGATCAATGGGAATGTTGCCATGTCGAAGATACTCGTCGTTCCTAGACACACACAGAGCGCATTAGCAGATCCCAGGTAAGATATTCGGGTGGATTCTCACCAAAACTTTTTACTTTTAAAAAAAAGAGGTCACTTGTCAAACATTCAGACTTCAGAGGGACAGACCGCCGCCTATCTATCCGCTTAAGATCTCGTGGCACAAGATCCAACGAGTAGGTCTGAGTTCAGGGTTGCGGGTGGGCGTAATGCCACGCGAGTCTTTTGTATTTCATCGAACATGCACTGGCAAAAGAGTGTGGGATAAGAACAGCTGGCAGGAGATCCGGGGAAGACAGTACTACATAGTCGGTGGGGAGAAATCGTGGGACTTCGGGGCGGAGATTCGACCACGTGAGCAACAGATCTTCTCGCTGTGCTAGTGGACATCTGCATATGCAAATGTAGCCAAGTAGATTGAGCATTGCCTCTGAAAGAGTATGCTTTGCTGGATATTTACGACGAAGGATATCGGCGAAGTGCGTGCACAAGCGGCTATGCTAGCACTTGACGAATTTGTGGAGTCTGACGAAATCACGCTCATTTCAGCGACGCGTCCTCGCCCGAATCGCGCACATTCATCACCGCCTGCAATCCATTTCTGCGAGCACGTACCTGTTCTATCATCAGTTCTCCCACACCTTTGTTCGGTACGCTGGAAGATCGGTGTTACAAAGTGTGCAGAAGGCACGATAAAGCTATTCCCAACTCGACTGGTATAGCTTGCTCACTATTCTGAGATAGCGCGGAGACCCAGGGAAAATGGGGCTAGTGGGGGTTCTATCATGAGCGCTGCAACATAGTTCGTAAATGAAGGAGGGTGAATCCATGTTTAGTAGTTACATTCACCTCTTTCTCCCGAATTTTGGTCCCGTTCCCGTTCCCGTTCCCGTTCCCGTTCCTGCTACTGAATCTTTTCGTCCTCGATAAGAACTATCTCGTTTTCATTGCGAGGTTCGTCCGTGGCCGTCTTAGTGGTGTAACTTGTTGCAAGTGGTGTAGTTGGAATTATTATGTAATCACCCTCTTCGGATCCCAAAGCGGTTGATGCGAAATTGCGAATGTCCGTCATTGTCAAGTACTGTAACAAGGAACATTCGTCATGCTGACATGTTGAGCTTTCATATCGCACAAGCTGTTCCGAACTAGCCAGTGACGAGAACCCTGTGGAAAACTGGCGGCTCAGCCCGTCCAAATGACTATATAATGCCAAGGTCAGGCCGCACTTTCTGGAGACAGTCACCCATTTCCAACTGCACACCATAGTCACAGTGCTTTTCCCGCCACATAACAATGAGCGATCTCCCGCCTGGCAGATATCGTATACAGCCCGCTAGGATTTCTGCACCCCCTCCCTTCCCAATCGGTGCAGACATGAGAAGAATTCCTAGTCCCGTCGTTTCTGCGGGCAAGAGCAATGTTGTAAGTCTACCATTCCCGTTTGGCACTAATGATGTCTGTACGACTGGTGTGCTGAGTGTTACTTTGTAGTGGAATGTCGAGAAGCTTGACAACGGGAACTACATTTTAAGCTTGGGACTAGGCGAAAACTGGTTCAGTAGGGATGGTGGGAAGAATGTAGTAGTGGTACCCGAGTCAGCCGCAGGAGAGTGGAAAATTCAGAGTTATGAGGATGCTTACGCGTCAGTGCCATATCTCAATACCTTTCGTTGATGGTCTACTAACATTTGAACTGAAATCTACCAGGATCGAGGCACCCGGCCTCTTCCCGAGCAGGGCTTGGTATTTGGCCAGCACTGAACCTGGGACTGAGGTGCGGAAACATGACTGATGAAACTGACTTACATAACTGATTACACTGTGTCATTTACAGGTCACGCTTCGATTCTTTGAATTCTTCCCGTGGCCTCAGCAACTGTGGACCTTCATTCCAGCGAACTAGACAACTCGAAGGTTTCTAGTTGTCCGGCAAGGAAAGTGCTGTTCGTGTATGCTGTACTGAATTGAGATCATGTATGTTGTCCCGCCGATGTATCACATGAATTGAAATGTGGGAACGAATGTTGCATGAATCGAGTTATGAAAATACACGAGGGTCAATACCTGTCCGTGTCTAATTCACAGAAATTTCATTGACCACAAATCTTTCTCGGACAGATTGAGAAGACACCCAGATAAACCGCCGATGCCGCAATTTAATCTTAGATAGCCTCGAAGAGGCATCTCGTGTAATATTGTGTGAGATCTCAACATGTTGAGTGTGCGGTGCTGTGTCTTATCCTCCTTTTCCTCTGGACAAGCAAGATAAGTAAATGAATAGTTACTTCCGTACTACGTACCTCCGGGAAGATTGTTATTAGTTCAAGTTGGTAGCTCAACAGCACGATAAATAGTCTCCATTTCGGATGCGGAGTCAGAGTTTCAGAGGAGAGGTTTTGGAACAATCCAGCTATCTATCAGGCAATCATGAACGAGCATCATTCCACAATCAAAACGTGGGGGGACCGTGCTTCATGGATCCTGCAGTGCAATCCTTGCAAAGTTTCGATACCTGCACAAACCCGAACAGGATCACTGGGTATCATCAGTCGCAATTTGGTTTTCAGTACGAGAGGCATAGGCAGCAGGAAGCACAGCATCTTCTGCAGTGAAGGGACCGCGAGTACGAATATCAACCTTGGCCATGGTGAATTTGTGAGCAGCGCGGCTGAAAATGATAGAGTACGCCAGGAGAAACGACAAGGTAGTCGATCATTTCGTACTGCTTGCACGCGACGCTACAGTGCAGATGAGGCATCAGTAGTATGACATGGTCAGAAGCGGAAGGAGGAGGCAAAGAATACGAACAAGAACTGTTGATCTCTAACTTTGGATCTGCTTGGAGGTTGATGGATACGATGGCGGTGGGGGCCCGGGCTCGGACGCTGGCGCTGATGCTAGCATGGTCATGCACGAATGTGTAGCTGTGTCACACTTCCTGGGCTTGTGCGTGATTGTACCTCAATTGTGCAAGTATGTACTTACCCTTACCTTGACCGACACGTCTCTCAGATCTCGGCCACCATTCTTGCGGCACTTCCAGGTCAGAAAGTTGCTAGGCACTGGCGCCTGCAACTTGAATTCGTGAGCTTGAACCCTACGATGCTTGATCCCACACGACGTTGCGCAGATGCCAGCCGGGTGGCGTCGTGGGGGAGGAATAGGGCTGGCGCGTTCTCGAAACCGCATTTCTGGAAGAACCCCGGAGCTCGAATAGTTCGTGAGTGTGCAAAGTAATAGAGGATTGTCACGCTGGTAGTAGTGGTCGACAGTCGCCATTGAGATGAACTTGGAACCATCCTCCAAGTGGGAGATGTTACAATAGTGCCGAATATAATTGATCTGCATGTCTAGAGGAGACAAAGGATGTCCGAGTCCCGACGCAGAACTGTGCCACTCGTCGTATCGAGATCTCAAATAACATGGCAGGACGATATCCCTTCATCTGAGTGAGAATCACTGTATTTATTATCTCTTTTCAAATCCCCATGTCAGACTTGCTAGGATAGACTCGGATGCCCCAGTCCCGAGTATGCTTTATGCAGTTTCAGGTGTCCGCATCATTGTAACATTTGCATTTCACACATTCCGATCCATTGTTAGTACATTGGCGGGACAACAAACACGATCTCAGCCTTTCATAACATGCAAGAACGACGGTTTCCTCGCCGTACTTGAACTCGAAGCTTCCAGGTATCCTAGTTTTCATTGACAGGAATGAAGTTCCATTGATCCGGGAAGTCAGAGACGCGGAGTTTCACCTGCCGGCGTAGTAGTGTGCTTAGTATCAATGTCAAAATGATTTCATCAATCGAGTCTCCATACCTTAGTCTCAGGTACGGTGCTGTCCAAAGACCAAGCACTGGTCGGCCAGTATGGACTGGGCACCTCAATCCTGGTATATTTCAGTTTGAATGTTAGCATATATCTGCGAAAGATGTCAAGTTAAGAACTCAGGCTGACGAGCATGTGTTGTCTCCTTGTCTATTAATCCTCCATTCTCCTGGAACTGGCCTGAGGCCCACCACCACACCCCCTTCTCCGGGTTGGCTGAACCACCTAGGCCCTGTTTGTTCCAGGATTAAGGTGTAGTTCCCGTTCGGAAGCTGCGAGACGGTCCACTACAAAGCAAAAGGAACACTCAGCACTACCATCCATGATGTAGGAAAGAAGATGAGTAACATCACGGAATAGAGGCGTCATGAGTGTGAAACTAGAATGGTGGACCTACAACTCTGTCTCTCCCCCCAACAATGACGGGGTTGATAGCTCCATTTTCATTCGCACCGACCGGCATTGGTGGTGGTGCTGAAACAGCGGCGAACACTATAAGATATTTCCCATCTGCGAGTTTGCTCATTGTTGTGAGTGTTGGGACTGTTGGGTGCAGTTAGGAATGGGCTGGCGGGGGTTCTGGCTGAAAATATGGGGCCTTGCCTTGGCATTATATACCCACTGGCGTGGGTTAGTCTGGCTGAGATCAATTGTCGCGCCTACTAGCTAATTGCAGCCTAGTATGAAAGCCCCAGTTTAGTAGCGGAAAACGGTGACCCCAGAAGCAGGACATTGCTGACTGACCGCTTAGTAGGATCCCGTTCCAGCGAGCCGATTATTTGCGGCCTTCATCTCTCCTTCTTTTCACAGATCTATATACACCGCCCATGTAACACGAACTCCGTTAGCCCCATTCTCCCAGAATCAGTGAACAGTACGTAGGAGCCCGCTAGGAAATCGCCTTCTTCACAGGTACGTGCTTCTCAAACACCGACCCGAATAAGGGTGTGAGAGGACTGATGATAGCATGAATGCATACTCACTAGAATTGATTCAGCGGGACCACATGTGATGTGAGGTGGGAATAGCAACTGTTAGCAAGTGCGCTGCGGTGGTGTTCAATTGGACGAGACTGAGCGATTAGGGTCAGTGAATAATTAGGACACGTGGACGGAGTGCTGAACGTTTGAACGAACATTCCATTAATATAAACTCGTCTGGCGTGCACGTTACTATGATCTGGGCTTCTCAATACGTAAGCTGCACGAACAGTTGAGATCTCGTAAGTACCACTTACAAAGTTAAGAGAACGAGTCGGCTAGGGACACGCGAATATCTTTACACAGTTTGTAAAAGAGTGGCAATCACAAAGCAAGCATCCAGGCAACAGATTGGCATTACTTTTGATTTTGGATGAATCCACGCCAGCTATGACACTGGTGTGTTACGATGGCGTGATGGAGGCTGGCGTTAATTAAGCGGGTGAAGAATCGTGCGGAGAGATTGTGGGACTTGAGTGCGAAAATTAACAACCACATGTGAAGAGGGGGATCGCAGATGATCTCGTCCTGCCGGCGGAGATCTGTAGCGGTAAATGGTGTCAGGTTGGTTGAGCATTACTTCCAGGAGAGCATGCTTTGCCGACTATCCGAGGAACGAGCCGGCTAACTGCGCACAAGGATACTCTAGGCGGGCACGCTAACGTCTGACTTGGCGAGGCGGAAATCAGCCAACAATCATCGTTTTCCCCTCTGAACCTCAAGCTCCTGCAATCCTCACCCGGATCAATCTGTCCCCGCCCTACTCGTTCGAGCACCGCGTCCACATCGTGCATTTCGCTAGCCTCAATTCCACCTTTGAACTGTGCAGCTATTAGAGGGTCAGTGCATCGATAGGACTGACAATGCCAGCGCTCACCACACATCATGCTATACATCGTGACTACCCCAATGAGACTACAGCTACCCCAACTGCGAGCGCTATATGAATCCATATCGATAGACTGCTCATTCGCCACGCACCACTGGTATCGTCCATGCATGCAACAGCACGTACCTCGACCGCTCTCGCCAATCGGGTATCCACAGCACAACGTTATGCGTAGCCTTGCCAAATTCATTTCAAGGTCCATATCTTTATTTGGTAAACTTCAAAATCGGTGTTTGAGATGCCCGTAAAAGTATGGAAAAGGTATAAGAAAGCATTGCCCCAATTGAGTACTCACTATCATTCTGGTATAGCGCCGCAGTCCAGGGAGAATGGGGCTAGCAGCGGAGTTCACGTTGAGTCGTGGAAGCTGCGTGCAATTTTCAGAAACGTCGAAGACCAGATCTAGGCCAGGCTTGAAATATTGAACTTCCGCCCGTTTCCCCGAACCTTGGTCCCATTCTTGCTGCGGAATTTTAGTCCTTGATGCTTTAGAAATGTTACCTGGTGGTTAGTTACCACCTCATTTCGACCAGTGGTGTGTTGTTAACTAGTCCAAATTGTAAAGGCTGGCAGGAGAAACAAAGATTGATATTATGTGACCACACCACGGCGATCACCGAGATGAACTCAGACTCGATCATGGCGTCGCACGTCTTCCATTCGAGGACGGCCAATTACATGTACTTCTGCAAAACCCCACGCCGCCTGATATCTCATCCTGCGACGTAAAAACGGAGGCCAGTTGAAGATACGACAGGAAATTTGAACCAAGAGTCTTGAATAATTAGGAGCTACGGGGACCAAGGTATTGGATAATCTTCGGATCCGCATGCACTGACCCGACATCACTTGACACACATCGCGACTTCTAGCACTGCGGTCATGTGCAACGGACTCTGAGTCTAGCCGTAACACAGAATCTGGAACATCGGGCATTGTCTCTTCTAGAACATTTTCTTCGAAATCATTTCCGCCGAGATTATTTCCGCCGATAGGATATGGAGTATGCACGACATCGATTTTATCGGCGGTTGTTTCAAAAGTGCGTTTTGTCACCCGCGTGCATATTTTTGACTGCCACATCAGCCATGGCTTCCAACGGCAAACAGGATTGTGGGCAATATCGAAACATTGTACCCCCAGCGGACCAGAGTTCTACACTCCCGCCGTGAGCCGCTCAACCCTCAGCGCTCGCCCATAGTTCGAGTTACATGTAATCAACAACTCGGGAGTAAGCTCCATTTGGTTCATCTTCTGTTCGCTTATTACTAAAAGTACTACTTGTAGATTCGTAAAGCAAGTCACGCTGGTCTGGTGTTTTACAGTCACGCGTGGGGGTAAACAGGTATCTTGTAATTCGCACTCCACCCTGGCTCTTTTTGAGATCCCAATGCGGTTGATGCGGGTCAAAGAATTTACTTTCGTCACGCAGACAGGTTAGGCATTCACCGCAGAGGCTGGGATTGGCAAGTGGCAAGAACTAGTCCCAGCCGGAATAACCCGTGCAGATGACTATAAATTGCCAAGGTCAGGTTGCGCTTTATACTGCCAGGGACGCAATTCGACTCCACACCAGAGTCACAACGTTTCCCCTGCTACACCAATGAGCGACCTCCACGCTAGGAAATTTCTTATAGTGCTTGCTGGAACTTCAGCACCCCCACCCTTTCCAGTCGGTGCGAATGAAGGTGAAGGGCCTGTCAGCCCCGTCGTTGCTGGGGGGAAGGACAACGTTGTAAGTCACCAATCCCGTTTCGCACCATTGACACCTGCATGATACCTCCATTCCGTTGTTCACCTCCTCTGTTACGTAACGTGCTAGTGCTGAGTGTTGGCTTGTAGTGGTCCGCCCGCAGGACTGAAAACGGAAACTACAATCTAGTCTTGGATCAAAAGGGACCGAGCTGGCTCAGCAAAGGGGTTGGAGACGCAGTGGTGGTAGAGATCATGCCACTCCCTGGAGAATGGGTGATCACAAGAAAAGAAGACGACACATACACGTCAGTGCCTATTTTGATGACTTTCATTGATGATACGCTAATATTAGAACTGAACTATGTCAGGATCGAGGCACCCGGCCCCATCTCCCCATCCTTGTCTTGGGCTTTGGACAGCGCCGAGCCTGGGTCTCCGGTATGGAGATTCGATTGATAAATTTATATTGATACTCATACCAAGCACACTGCACCGGCAGGTGAAACTCCGCAGAAATGAATTCCCGGACAAATGGAACTTCATTCCTGTCGAAGAGTAGACTATCTGAAAGTTTCGAATTGTCCGGCGAGGAAGTTGTCGTTCTCATACGATGTATTGGATTGAGATCATGTATGTTGTCCTGCCGGTGTATTACATTGACTTGAAATGCGTGAAATGCGTGTTCCCAGAAACTGACAACGCTCTCATGGTGGTCAGGTGAAGGGATATCATCCTGTGAAGTTATTTGAGGTGTCAAAATGTCGACTGGCAAGGAGATCCTCGTCTCCTCTTGACAATGACTGCAAGTAGATTTGGTACGACATAGTCAATACGTACCAACGCCTTCCACCGAGGGACGGCCGCAACTGTTCGACTCAATGGCCGAGACTCCGCTGTGCAACAACCAATATGCATCGCTTTGCACGTATGGATGCGAGGATCCGCAGAGTCGATTCTGTAACAATTTCTGTTCGAGTACTGAAGCAATCGCGAACATGATTATCTTTGCCGTGGATGGCTCGGCAAGGTTGTCAGAACCCCTCGGTTTTCGCACGTACGTATGTCCTTTACAATTTTCCCGCCTATTGCGTATCGCCCAACCCGGTCTCGCTCACCGTAGCTCGCTCTCCCCAGGTTACTTCCCACATGGCGAGCGATGGATCGGTGGTTACCAGCCCGGTTATCGACTAGTAAAAATCGAGTCCCTACACACGTCCACGTTTGGTTTACGCCTAGGTTCGAGTTTGATGCTCGTAGATCCAGTGGAGGGAGATCGCGCACTGCGAGTCAAACTTGTCTCGTGCGTCTGGCTTGGACCGGTGATCGAACCGATTACGATTACTGGTAGAATTGTCAACAGCGAACTGCGAGCGTGCCTCAGTATCAACTATCCGGTGAAAGGATGCCGCTTTCATGTCGTCATCAGTACAATTCCACAGGAGGGAACGACAGTGTAAAAGTTAACGCGGGAAAACACGGTGTGTACGATGTTGTTCACAATCAATAGTGTCGTATCCATAATTCGATTCCCTCTTCCCGCATGAGTGGCTTGACGCACGTAGGAAGGAAACTGCGCACCTAGATTCTTGTTTAGAAACTGTGGGCATGTTCCTGTAATTTGGCCATCCAGCTTGAGATTGGACCAAGGCTCAGGCGGTAGGGTAATTCATTATACTCGGATCACGAGCGATCATTTGAAAGCGAAACACTGTAGCTCTATTGAGGTTAGATTTGGATCACGACTTTGCAATGATGCACACCTTGGGGGAGCGGGATAAGACGTCGTTGGTGATTCATAGAAATTGTCGTGTATGCATAATGAGTCGTGACGGCGGAGCCTTGGCACGATTCCTTGTTGGAAACACGGCACAAGCGGCGAAAACACGAGCTGATGAACCGTGTGCACGGACTTGCACGACTCAAAAAGGGCAACGGGTACATGTAGAATGGGGTAAAGGCGCACTTTGTCCCACAACTCTGCTGCATTGTGTTGCTGTCGACGATGACCAGTGCGTCTTGACAAGATTTCGGTGCTGATCAACGTTGAGCGCTGAGCCAGAACGTTTTGTCCAGTTGAAATCAACGCCGGTCACTGGTTAAGGCCAGTGATATTCTCAGCGAATGGTGAATATCTTGTGAGCGGCGGTCGAAGTCGGGTTCAAGTGTGGCGAGTGAAAGACGGCAAAGAAATGGCGACGATGGGAGCGAGCGGCAGGTATGTCTGTTGCCCCACTGTACTATCTATGGATAGCAGCAGTATCGCGGCGGGGACATCCCGAGGCGCCGTGTTCATGTGGAACGCAGAGACGCGCAGAATCAAAATCATTCACGGAGTCGACTTCTCGCCCGACTCCACTCGACTCGTCTCAGCGTCGGAGAGAAGCACAACCGCCCAGGTCTGGGACATTGCAACGTCCAAACGAGTGTTGCTACTCCGTCGCAACAGCTACCCAGGATTCCGTTCGGGTTTACGACAGTAACGATGGCTGCTTGCTCGCGGACATCAACCTGACAGTTACCCCGTCCCTTAACAATGGTCTCCTCTGGTTTAACGACCACCTCCTTGTCATATCTGACGAAAAAATCAAGCGAATCGAATCATCCACAGGGTCTGGTCTGTGGTCTCAGAATGGCCTGTCTTCGCGAGCAATTTCTACTCGTGCATCTCCACGCCAAAGCACGGAAAATTCATTGCATACTCTACAATACATGCCGTCACGTTCTGGGACATACTCAGCTCGGTCTTATCCAACACCCTCAGGAGATATGGTCAATTGCATTCTCACCAGACGACCGGTTTCTCGCAATTGGGGAAATGGCGGGAAAATCATCATCCAAAGTCTATACCACATCAACGTGAGTGCCATGTAGTTTTGGGTCACGGCGTATTTTACTGACTACCCTAGGGACATAATTCCCTGGTAGGATTTACTCGCTCTGTCAACATACGCATCGCATTGACTCCACTGTGTGCGTACTCCAGGTTAAACTCTCGAATCTGCTTCGCATCACTGTAAGTAGCATATCCTTGGATTGTATCGTATTTGACAACACTCTTGCCCCAAATCCTGTTTCCGAACAGGATTCAATCTTATTGTCTCCTCTGCAACCCATTTTCCAGGAACCAGACCTTCAGATTGATGACGCTGCCCTCGCTTTATGGAAGCAAACTCAGCTCACAAACACGGAGGCGTTTTTGACAGCAGAAATCACCACCTCTCAGAACATCCCATCATGTACTCGCTAGTCGGGCCCTCGTGCGCGCGCGTTTGCGAGAGTGGGATACGTGGATGCCCAAAATGTATTTTTTGGTCTACTCTCACATACACTCCTGCTGATGCTAATTTTCACCAAGAGCCTCGATATCCAGCCGTCCGTCATTGGTTACATTGCAAAGAGTATAGCTCTTGTCGGCAAGGGTGAAAGGCACAAGGGTTATCGTACTTGTGACATCGCGTTCGCGCGGTTCCATGCATTTCACGTTACATTTTCTCCTGTTGATCAAGGTCTGTATTTCCTATCTTAGACGCATCCCACTTCTTATATCTCTCAGGCCATCATTGTATTTATTGGCGGAGATCACCTCGATACGATCTCATCGCCACGGTCACCTCCAACATAATATACTATGTCGTCCAGGCATGTCCATAACGCGTCAATACGTGGCAACATCACCATTTACATTCCTTGCAGGCATATATGTATCTTCTCCTTGGAAATTTGTGCGTTGAGCGCAGTGACTATGAGGGTGCGATATCGAGCATGCTCGAGCACAAATGGAAGCCAACAACTCTTGATGATCTCACTGGTGAGCTTCCTGACGTGTACTTAACGACGTATTGACGTGTCTTTCACCGTCTCCGGCAGATATTCGGTTGGCAACTTGTCTGCCGATATGACGATCAAACAGCGTCTGTGCGATGCCCTATACGCAGCAGGTCGCACCAAGGACGTGGTCGAGTCTTTCTCTCACATGACGAATGAGTTGGTAGGGAGACAAACCTCGCTATGTGGGGGTGTCGATGTTGAGCTCGCTTACATAATCACTCTCAGACTGGAGCATCTCGGAGATACAGAAATGGATGCCCAGCGACATGACGAGGCCATTTCCCACTATATGACTACATTGATACTCAATCTCCCCTCTCCACAAGGCCCTATTCTCATCAAGCGAGGCAAGGCATATTTGGCAATTAGGTCGTGGAAACAGGCTCTAGACGATGCAAACCAGGTATGGGATCATCCATCGTCATTCTCCCATGGAACCTAGTTGACGCTTCATGAACAGGTGATCACTTTTGATCCGTCATCGCCATGGGGCTATGAGTTGAAACATGCAACTTTACGGAAAGTACGATAACGATGGTTTGTTCACACTATCCGACAGGGCTCGTTGACTAGTACATCACTCCATCGACCACACGAGCAACGATTGATAACATTGTCCAATGGACAATACGTCATTTGCCACTTGTCCTGATCAACACGACCACTGGCCGTCTCCATCATAGGCACGAGCAGGCATCTGCATTTGAATCCCTACCAATATTCTATGAACTTGTCTCATCAATGACGACGACACTCTGTGCTTGCACATGATCATTCGCTTAGGTCGTTGGTCGCTCGAATGTGTACCCTCAGTCGTGTTTCATCCACAGACTGGGGTACGTATCCACCCCTAGCCGTGTTTCTTATCACTGATAGAGTATCTAATCATTCGTGTCTAGTCCTACAATGGACAACGTACATCTTCCTAGCGCTTGTAGACTTGCCTAATCCTACGATTTGGTGTGTGTGGATGGTGAAGTATGCGGACCTTGTTAGACCATGGCTGCCTGAACATCGGCTGTAGAGAGGGAGGAGAAACGAGAAAACGAGTACAACACAAACATTGGGAGACACGTTGCCATGATCACTTGTCTGACTGGTGGGCCGAAAAGCTGTTTCAATCCATGTTCATGATCTTTTTGAACGGGGTCTTAACATGCCAATGGGGACATACCGTTCCCTATTCGACTGCTCCCAAATCTCGTGTGCGGGTAGGTCCAGGGTAGACCGAACCCAAGGCCGAAAGCGGGCGAGATAGTATGTGGGTCTCCACTATACTCGCGAGAGCATTGCATTTCATCGCACTTGCATAGGCAAAAGGTCTGTGTGACAAGGTAAGAGAGGTTGGTGGACTGATGAGGGCTGCCGAGAGATTGTGGGACTTGAGTGCGGAAATCAATAATCGTCCTGCCGACGGAGATCTGCAGGGGTAGATGTAGCCGGGTCAGGTTGGTTGAGCATCACTAGAGAGCATGCTTTGCCGACTATCCGAGGAACTGCGCACGTCTAGGCGGGCACGCTAGCGTCTGACCTGGCGAGCCCGTTGAGTGCCTGGCGGAAATCAGCCAACGATCATCTTTTCCCCTCTGAACCTCAAGCTCCTGCAATCCTCACCCCGGATCAATCTGTCCCCACCCTACTCGTTCGAGTACTGCATCCACATCGCTAGCCTCAGTGGCAAAATTGAACTGTGCAGCTATTAGAGGGTTAGCGCATCGATAGGACTGACAATCCCAGCGCTCACCACACATCATGCCACACATCGTGACTACCCCGATGTGCTTACAGCTACCCAACTTCGAGCGCTATATGAATCCATATCGATAGACTGCTCGTTCGCCACGCACCACTGGTATCGTCCATGCATGCAACAGCACGTACCTCGACCGCTCTCGCCAATCGGGTATCCGCAGCGCAACATCATGTGTAGCTTTGCCAGATGCGGTTCAAAATCGGTGTTTGAGATGCCCGTAAAAGATTGGAAAAGGGATAATAAAACATTGCCCCAATGGAGTACTCACTATCATTCTGGTATAGCGCCGCAATCAGGGAGAATGGGGCTAGCAGCGGAGTTCACGGGTCATGGGAGCTGCATGCATTTTTCAGAAACGTCGAAGACCAGATCTAGGCCAGACTGGCGATTGAAATATTGAACTTCCGCCCGTTTCCCCAAACCTTGGTCCCGTTCTTGCTGCGGAATACTAGTCCATGCTGATTTAGAAATGTTACCCAGTGGTTAGTAGTTCAGACCACCTCATTTCGACCAGTGGTGTGTTGTTAACTAGTCCAAGTCGTAAAGGACCAAGGTGGTAGGAACAAAGATTGATATTATGTAATCACACCAATCATGGCGTTGCACGTCTTCCATTCGGGGACGGCCAAAAGCTGTCTATCCACACCATATCAAATTACATGTACTTCTGCAAAACCCCACGCCGCTTGATATCTGATCCTGCGACGTGAAAACGGAGGCCAGTTGATGATACGACAGGAAATTTGAACCAAGAGTCTTGAATAATTAGGTGCTACGGGGACCAAGGTATTGGATAATCTTCGGATCCGGAATAATGATTCTACTTAGGCACATGCACTGACCCGACTTCAACTTCTAGCACTGCGGTCATGTGCAACGGATGGCTAGCCGTAACACAGAATCTGGAACACGGGCAGTGTCAATCTTCTAGAACATTTCTTCGAAATCATTTCCGCCGAGATCATTTCCGCCGATAGGATATGGAGTATGCACGACACCGATTTTATCAGCGGTTGTTTCAAAAGTGCGTTTTGTCACCCGCATACATTATTTTGACTACCACATCAGCCATGATTTCCAATGGCAAACAGGATTGTGGGCAATATCGAAACATTGTACCCCCAGCGGACTAGAGTTCTACACCCCCGCCGCGAGCCGCTCAAATCTCAATGCTCGCCCGTTGTATGTAACCAAAAGCTCGAGAGTAAGCTCCATTTAGTTCATCTTCTGTTCGCTTATAACCAAAAGTACTACTTGTAGATTCATAAAGCAAGTCACACTGGCCTGGAGTCTTACAGTCACGCGTGGCGGTAAACAGGCATTTTGTGATTCGCACTCCACCCTGGCTCTTTTTGAGATCCCAATGCAGTTGATGCGGGTCAAAGAATCTACTTTCGTCACGCAGACAGGTTAGGCTCACCGCAGAGGCTGGGATTGAACATACGACAACTAATCCCAGCCGGAATAACCCGTGCAAATGACTATATATTGCCAAGGTCAGGTTGCGCTTTCTACTGCCAGGGACGCGATTCGAACTGCACACCAGAGTCACAACGTTTCCCCTGCTACAGCAATGAGCGACCTCCACGAAAGGAAATTTCTTATAGTGCTCGCTGGCACTTCAGCACCCCCACCCTTTCCAGTCGGTGCGAATGTAGATGAAGGGCCTGTCAGCCCTGTCATTGCTGGGGGGAAGGACAACGTTGTAAGTCACCATTCCCGTTTCGCACCATTGACACTGCATGATATGCACTCCATTCCGTTGTTCACCTCCTCTGTTACGTAACGTGCTAGCGCGCTGAATGTTGGCTTTAGTGGTCCGTCCGCAAGGTCGAAAACGGAAACTACAATCTAACCTTGGAACAAATGGGACCACGCTGGCTCAGCAGAGGTATTGAAGATGATGTGGTGGTAGGGCTCATGCCACTCCCTGGAGAATGGGTGATCACAAAAATAGAAGACGGCATATATTCGTCAGCGCCTATCCTGTTGACCTTCATTGATGGTATGCTAACTTTGGGACTGAAATATGAATATGTCAGGATCGAGGAGCCTGGCGACATCTTCCCAACCAAGTCTTGGGCTCTGGACAGCACCGAACCTGGGACTCGGGTATGGAGATTCGATTGATGAAATTATATTGACACTGATACCAAGCACCTTACTGGCAGGTGAAACTCCGCAGAAGGGACTTCCCGGCCGGATGGAAGTTCATTCCTGTTCTCGAGGAGTAGACTACCTGAAAGTTTCGAATTGTCCGACGAGGAAGTTGTCGTTCTTGTACGATGTATTGGATTTGAGATCATGTATGTTGTCCTGCTGGTGTATTACATTGACTTGAAATGCCTGAAATGCGAATATTACAATGATGCACACGCGTAAAACAGTTCACGCATATTTGAGACTGGGGCATCTGCAGAGCAGGTGCGACATGAGACCATGAGGATTCGGCAGGAATACCAATTAACCGACTCAAACGAACGTCGAAACATCCTTATCTACACCACGCGTGTTTCAGACTCATTTATAAGCCGGCGGAGGGGGGACCTACGAGTAACGAAACATATAACAGTGTTTTCAATGCCAACCTCGCCATCTGTCTTTACTCTCAGTATGCGCTTGATTTCCCCTCTCGCCTCCAGTTTCTTATTCGTTCCTATAGTTCTCGCAGACTATCACTCCGAGAAGTACCAGCCCCGATCCCTTAACAGTATCAAGAAAAATATCAACGACGCCTCCGTTGACCAAACCCCTTGGGCTGGTGCTTCCCTGCATCATGGCAACGAGGCGTGTCTTTTCGCACCGTGTGTTGCTTGATCTCATCCTGCCTTGTTCCAACAGGGAGGTTACACTTATATCACCGGACGGTTCAACGCTCCCCTCATTTGGGATGCCAATGGCACAGGTATCGCTATCCAAATCGGCATCGGCGGTGTCGGCGGCGTGTGTAATGATAGTAACATTGGTTTCGCGGTCGACGTCCGTGTATGGTTAACCGATAACGGGGTCTCTTACGGGGGTAAAGTGACGTTTAAATCATAGCATCCAGTCACCGATCTCACTCACCCCCTTTTCATGTATGTCTAGCTTGGACCTACTGGGGTGACCAGGTCGAGCGGGTACCAAATGTTAACATCACCACCGGAGACATCATGCGAGCCACCGTCACTATATCATCCGCCACAACCGGTTTCGCCTCGCTCGAAAATATCACCACTGGCAAGATGTGGAGGCAGGATTTTACTGTGGATGGACATCCGGTCTGCCAGAGGAATGCACAGTGGGTTGTGTCAGGGTGGCCGGGTTCTCTCACCAATGTTCCCAAGTTCAGCACAGTGAGCGTTGTGAACGCCACGGTCAAGACTGCTAATGGGGCCACCGTGATTGCCGGTGGGGCGATCATCAATAACATGTCATATAACAACATATCGTTGACCACTTCCATGGCTACCAAAGACATCGTCGTCGTCGCACGCGAGCCGTAGGAAGGCGAACAGACTGACACTGTAGAGATGGTGGTTATTCCAACTTGATGTTACTTACATGGTTTGTTTTCCCTTGGCGACTTGTACACGTGAGCGAGGGGCAGACATGAGCGTATGACCATAGCATTTAGACTTGGACCGCCATTTAGTCTAGCAGTTTCGATCGTGGTGACCCCCTTTTCTGCAGTGTAGGGGTTACGCATGTAGAGCACAAGGGCGGGATCTGCGCGCATGTCCCGACGCAGTACCCCCTTCTTAGTTGTTGATCCGCCACCCGTGTTTGCAAGAGACGCACTGAAAATGGACATGTCGGGCGGACAGATATACCTTGGGCAGCAGAGACGTACGGTATAGAGAATTGTGGATCCTTCGTCTGCACTGCGCATCTGTGTGACGTGAGCCATGGTGGTTGGGTACTCTATCAGACGACATGCCTGTTTCTCCTCGTAAAACGCTTCGAGGTGTCCGCATGCCGGACATTTTTCGGTCACCTGAGCCCTGTGAACGACACGCTCTGAATGGATGGACATGTAATGGCACACCTTGGGCAACTCTTTCCCTTGATGGATCTTTGTTTGAGTCTTGCGCTTTTGTCGCAGAGCAGATGGGAATGCATCCGGATGAGAGCGAGTGATGATCTCAATGTTTTCATACGCTGCGATAAAGTCACAAACAGCTGGTACGCAAGCATGGCTGACGAGACGTACAAGAAGCAGGCTCCTCGTGATGGCATTGCTCACAAGTGACACTCTGTTCGTTACCCTGCGGCAAGGCGAGCAGGGTGCCACAGTTGGGACAAAAGAGCAGAGACCCTGGTATCGATGGTCAGTGATGGGTTGATCTCCAGGATACGGTCAGCTTGCCAATCTTGTGTGCACGCACGGGCATGACGCTATAATTTGAGTTGAGTTGTGTCAATGTGCACCCACCGACCGCCTCGTGTTGACTACCGTCTTTGTTCTCCCTTCGATATAAGATCACGTGCTTGTCGTCGATCACGTCCATTCATGTTTTGGGAACAACATCGCGCCCACATAGAACACAGCCAAGATCTGAGGTTCACTTAATTGCACCCACAAAACGTACAATCCCAGTATAAAAATGACCTCTTGTTCGCTCTGTTTCGCTGTCTGGCACCCATCCCGCGATTTAGATTTTCTTTTCTTCCCTACCTGACGTTGATCATCCTTTACGACTGGCTAGTCAAGCTTTCAAGACGCTCGGCCACGTTCAGTTTACATACCGTCATCTCCCTTCGTTCCTCCCTTCTTCTTCCCCTTCTTCGCATCCCAGTCTCTCCATCATGTCCACCACTAGTACCGTATCCCACCCGACTGTCTCAATCCCCCTCTTCCCCCAACTCGTTCGCCGACTCCGCATCACCAACGCGCGATACAACACGATCGCTTACCAGTGCCGTCGTGCACAGCGTCCGACGTACCATGCCAAACAGCGTGCCTACCGGGTTGGTCTCCGCATCGACACGTCCAAAGCACGGGCTGCGTGGCTAGACGCTTCTGTTCTTGTCGCTGTATCTGCGGCATCTACCCGGGTCCCCCCCGTCTCGAGTGAGACTGCTGGCATTCCGGCGGGTGTGGCCACCGAGACAGGGACAAACACAGACACAGAGGACAGGTCGTATTGGAGCCCCGAGGATACGTGCCTACCTAACCCATGGCCCAAACCCGCGCACGTCGTCACGCAGAAGCAGCCAGCAACGCGTCTGTCACCACTCCAACTCGGACTCTGGAATATCGATGATGTGTATGCGTGCCAGCGCGATGGGCCGTTCCGGGCCCCGTCGGCGCCTGGTGCGCCACGATGGCGGTCGAAACCGTTGCCAAAAAACGGCTTGGAATGCGAGACGTGGTCACCCGAGGCAGCATGTACGTACGGTCCCGTTTGGCGACGTGTCATGAATACACACGTGGAAAATTCGGTGACGATGCCGGTAAGCACAAGAGTGGTGGCGCTGGATGGTCTCAGTGTGACTGACAGAGCGCACAGGTCAACGTAGCGTATGCTGACCATGGTATCACTGTTCCGCGTCGTCATCTGAAGCGACAACTGTACGACGTCGACGTGGATGAGAGTGCCATGTTTTTCAAACGGCGTGGGATTGCCTCGTTCGGTGACAAGTATTTCTTGAGGGTTTAGTGGAGCGAGGCTGATGTTGGACGATGTCACATGGACTCGACTTGCTGTATTGTTCCCATTTCTGTGTACGGGCGTCTCTTTGTACATTATATCTGTACTCACGATGTTGGATGGCACTCCTTTGACACGCACTACTCATGTAATCCTTTCAAAAGACAGTATTCCTGGACCCGTAGGGGAACAGGTTTATGGTGAAGTTTATGTCGTCAGATCAGGCGGCTTCTCGTTTTTCGCACCGTGACGTACGCATGTCACACCCCTTTGTCTCGCTCTGCTTCCCGCCTCAAGCCCATCCCACCCTCGTAGCTCGCTCTCTTCTGCTTGGGGTCAAAAAGAAAGTCCTGTTCGTCATTCTTCGTACACTCATGTCCCTTGGCTACATCTCAAGATCTCACAGTCCACCTTGACTGGAAGAAAATGTGATCCACGCACACTATAGTTTACCACTGGTTGATGTCATCCGTGGTGTAGCTGATAGGTACCAACTACGCCTCGCATGAAATCAACTGCTCGCTATTTTCGACCCTGCGCCGCACCACCGCAGCACAATCGCCGTTCCCACTGTAGTCCATTTTCAGGTCATTCTCAAAGCTTTACTCAAGTTTAATACGCTTCAAAGTCGGTTGTCAGTGTTTCAGAAGCACGTCAAACTGCGCAAAAAAGGGGACAGGATCTAATCGTGAGAGCCTGTCTTGATAACCATATATATCACTTCTTAAGACGAGTCTAATAGCAGGGTGATCTCGCATCAGGCACTTGACTGACCGCAGAACCTTCAAGGGATCCGTGTGGACCGTTCGCCAGGGGTAACAATCATAGCCAAAGTTGTGTTACGCTCCGGTTGGAGGAACATCAGGTTAGTCACAACAGGCATGCAGTCTCGCACACTGAACCTTGCACATCGTCAGGTCCGGAATAACCAGGGAAGCCCCTCTCCTGCAATCCTGCGTGGCAGTCGGTTCAAGTTAGCTGAAACCGCCTCTCGCCGAACGAAAAAGGAATTACCCCCCTTTGGGGTGTCTTACCAACAAAGAGTGTAATAATCAGCCAATTCTGCCAGTTTGAGTCACTGGCTTGCTCAATTGCGTTACACCTGGACTGCCGTCCGTTCGGCTCCCCCAAGAGGCTGCCCTGCAGGCGCAGTTAAGCCATCAAGCGATAATCTCATACCTGTGGTCCAGACGCTAACAGGATACATGTCACTTTCGTCATGCTGACGAGTTGGGTATTTAGTATTGAGAACGCGCGACAACAGATCTCAGCCAAGCTAACCCGTCCAAATGTCAAGGTCAGGCTGCGTCTTTTTCAGCCAGAAATCCCGTTTCTAAGTGCACACCACAGTCTAGTGCTTCCCCCACTACAGAACAATGAGCGGCCCCGCAGATGGGAGATACATTATAGTGATCTCTACCACGCCCCACCCAATCGGTGCAGATGGCGGACGGTCGGACCCATCAGTCCCGTTATTGTTGCAGGCTGGGATAAGGTTGTAATTCCGCCATTCCCGTTCAGAACTAATGACGCCTACATAATACATTCCATTCCGTGGTCTCACCTTTTTGCTTCGTGATGGACCCGTCTGTTGGATATTTCTATGTATGTATTGTATCATCGTAAGGCTTGAAAATGTGATCACACTCTAGCCTTGGAAGAAGATGGACCTCGTTTCAGCAAAATTGCCGGAGAGAAGGTAAGTATGTACTCGTTGCTCGGCATTTTCTCGGTTACAGGTTTCCCGGCAATACATGGTGAAGGGGATGCCTCTATTAGCGCACCTTCTCACTAGATCCGGAGACATGAGCATTCTTGCGTGGACTGCCAGGGATTCAGAGTCTGGGAGTTTCAACGGTCGTCTGCCCGCGCGTATCACTGTATTCAGAGGAGCAGCAACATCACATTTCCCACTACCACTCCTAGACGCTGAAATGGAAAGAATCATCACCGCGTCTCACGCTCCCCCCATTCGACCTCGATGTGGCCCTGAGCCTATATGACCGTCTCAACGAGCTTCCCGCACCCTGGTTCGCAGCCAGTCGGACTCCCGAAGCTTCCGTGCATTGGATTCCAACTCTCGCCTCTTGCACCATATCGAACACGTTCAGGCCGTCTTTATCGCGCAGACTCTTCCGTCTTTGGCACGGTCGAAATTACAACGAGACTGGATCTCTCTCAGATGAACTTGAAGTCTCTGTATCTCGTTCTCCCATGGTTGGACGCGCTGCTGGAGCAGGAGGGCACACACAGTGACGCGTTCGTGAAGGATGACGTTGCGCCACCAACCTCACCCAACACAGACGACGCAGAAATCTCTGACGAGGAACCTGACACTGACGGTTCCTCGCCGCTCCCTGAACTTGATATGCAACTACCGTCACACGCTGCTGTCGTTCCAATAGACAGAGAAACACGAGCATGACGGCTCGTGGCACGTCTGATGCGGCCATTTGGGGCGCTGCTGCTCACGCCGGTCGCATCGAGTCGACGTGGGACGGATTACAAGCGGGTCGCGGCGGATATGATATTCTGGACAATATACCCACGCTCGATCATTGTGTTGTAACTCGAGTGCGCGGCATTCGCTTCGACCGATGGGCAAAAAGCACGTGCTCGTGTTGAAGAAACTTACGATGACTTTGAAGGGCGTGCATGGGGCTTGTAGTGTAAAGGAGGGGTAATGTGTACACGATGAGAAGATTCTACACTACATTTATTAGCCTACCATTTTCACCTTTTCTCCCCTTTCAAAATTAGTTGCTTCCTTTAACACGCCGAAATCCCTTGCGTTGTGAAAGACCATATTACAATCGTTGACAATGCCCAGTGCATGCTGGACGGAATGGAACGGGCACTGCTGCTGCCTGGCCACCATTGGACAAGAACTCCGTGAATCGGACCCACCCATCTCAGAAATAGCAAGTCGGCCACCGTGATGGTGTAACACATCAACTCAATCAAGCACTACTGTGTAGACCGGCACATTGTTCAAACCCAGTAACGGCACATCCGCCACCACCGTGAGTTCTACATTTCCCCCAAATGGTTAGTTAGTGAAAAGCGCACTTAGGTTGTTGATATCTTGGATTAGTCCAGGAATTGTACCATTGTTTTGGTGGGTTTCCAGCTTGTGATTCTTTTCTTGCTACCCGTCCTCCAATCACAGCTCTCGACGGTCGTTGAACGGTAGAGTGATGAAGCGATAACGCGTAGAATGCCGCCCACAACCTTGGCATGACGTTGAGGGTTGTTGCAATGCTGACTAGTCAGACTACATAGTATCCCTCCAGGTCGCAATCAGTGAGCACTACTTTCGCCTTCAAAGACATATCCCATGTTTAGATGTAAATTGTTCGTGACCGAGAACCTCAACCTGGTAATTAGCCAACCCAATGGAAACTACTGCAGGTTAATTATTACGAAGAGAACGGATGAACACTGCGGGTGCCACTGCAGATTCTCACATTCAATTCAGCAACAAATACATAGGTCTGATTCTAAGTCGCATCCGAGGCAAGCTCTTTGTCACGTTTTGATAACCCAGTTTGTGATCACCACATTTTTGCTCTATTCCTTCTGTGATTGGGGCTCTTCTTTCGCTTCAGATTCGCATCATGAACTGAACTCTGTCAGGTTCCTTAGAAGATTCAATTGCCTACGGAATCTCGGTTAGTCTTTATTTCTTGCAATGAAAAGGTGAAGTCCAAGGTGGACTCAACAATTGTTTTCGCTGCATCCATCATTTGTCATGCTTTATTTGCATTGGGAAAGTGATTACGATACGTTGGTGCGAAATGATGGGATCCTGATGAAGAGCATGTGCCCACACGTTCTCCCTCCCTTGATTAGTTGCGGGGCATTTAGGACTGAAATACCAGGCCAGGATGTGCAAAACGCAACCAAGCAAAAACACCACTTACCCGAGTAAAAAGCTCGCTAAAGAGTCGGCCAGGCAGGAAAGTTACAGAGGTGTTGCGGCCCACTGGCAATCAATCGTCCCGAGAGTTCACACTGAGCCTCGTGCTGCAGGTAGGCTGACGAAAGTATTCAGATCAAAACGTAACCGTGACCTCTCTTTGCAAATACGTTTGCTGCTTCCATTTCAGCTATCGAATTTGGTCAATGATAACCGAGTACGTTCAATGCCGTCCAGGTCACTGCATGCAGCAATGCCGAATATGCCCCAAACTGCAATTGTTGTGTCTATCTGTTTGGTCCACTAAAGGGTATAAAATGGGCTGAATATCTGCACAATGGATCCATCAGTCCTCAAACAACAATCCTGTGTATCTCGTGCTTTATCCACATACAATGTCGAACTTTGTATGTTTTTTGTTGACGTAGATGATTCATGCTCATGAGCTTCTCAGGCCGATTGGGTGGCTAGCAACTGGCACATCAGTGCCTCTGAAATTCTCAGCGAGGAAGCCTTGGAAATGTCGAACTCTGTATATTGTTTTTTGTTGATGTGGATAATTCATGCTCATGAGTTTCTCAGGTCTTTTGGCCCCCTCCGGACTGGGAGTGGAAACATGGTGCCTCTGAAATTCTCAGCGAAGAAGCCTTGGAGGAGAGTGGCCAGTCCACTGACGATTTCTGACGAACAGGTATGCCTACCATGCCTCTATGATTATCGAGGAGCAAGCAGAAGCCCTAGGAGATCGCTAGTAGCCTTGTCCCCCGCGACTGAGCGCAGTATTACAAGCATCTCGTTTTCTTGCACGATTGTTGGATCGTCGTTTTGTGATTGTAGCCAAGTTGGAGTGTATATGTCGTAGTTTTGCAACCGTGTTGTTTTTATGATAGCAGTTGGATTCGAGCATGGTGCTATATTGTCATTGATCGGTCCGACATCAGGGTCTATCGTGCTTCACTGAAGGATAGTAACACGTATAAGTGTGACTGGTATACAAGCAGTATACATAATCTCTATTCGACATAGTGCTTGAAGTGACACGTCACCATAAGACATCCCTCGACTCGTTGAGCGGCGAACTTTAGACTCGGAGACACCCGAGGACGGGCGGGGAGGCAGGCCACCGTAAAGGCTAACCTTGAGCTTGATTCCTGAAACAATGTTGGTAAGTGACTAGGTTCCCGTGCAGTGAGCAATCCGAATTGGAAAGAGTCTCAGAATATAACATGTTACAAGATGGTGTCATATTCATTAAATCAGTATAATTTTTTTCCTGCACATCATTGACGATTTGTGGTGGAAAAAAAAGTCGGATATCACAGAACGACGCTCACCTTTAGTGGTCGCTGAAAAGAACGCATGTTCGAGACGTACATAGTGGTGGATTCAAGCCGGGTCGAGACGCTTGTCAAGGTTGCTTGGAAAGAGAACAAGAGCTCAATGGAAAATTTGAGGAAATTCTGGGAGACTGGTCGCGCTCCGGTGTCCTTCGGATGTTGAACCGTCCCGATAGTACGCGGTCTGCCTTACACATATCATATCGCTTGGATCTTCCTTTGGCGACGCTCATGGTATTCTGTCGAAATATGGATGTGACGGGTGTCGTGTGAGGAGGACGTCGGTCTCCGGAGTCCGAGACGAACCGGCCTTGTCAAACTTGGAAACTCCAAGTCTTATAAATGGATCCAAGCAGCGATTGTTGACGAACGATGGATCCCCCGGTATGTTAGGTTGTCTACAGTTCACCTTAGATTACGACGGCCCTTGCATCGAATGGAACAGTTACCGTCCCTGAATGTAGTTCATTTCAAATCACTTCATCATCGTTTCTCAACTCGAAACACATCCCTCGAGTCTGAAAAATACGTGACGAAGATCTGCAACGAATGTCATGATAGAAGGTGGATCCAGCAAAATATAAGAATAAGAAAACGAGCAGGCGGGAGCGAGATGAAACGTAAAATCATTGTCGTATTTTCTTTTTAGAACGTCTCCAAGTACCGACACGCTCGATCGAGCTGTACAGACGTCTCCCTGACCTACGCGTACTCTCATCAGCACCACACATACGTATGGAAAACACGCGAGACTCACATAGACACGCGAAAACGGCTCAAAGTGATGCCCAGGGACGTCTCAAACTGGGATAGGCTCTCCAACCAAGGCTTCCCAAGGCCCGACGATCTCCCCCCGCACAGCGTCACCACGCTCACGGAACCACGCGGGAACGTCCGGTACGCCGTCTGGACTGAACCCCACAGTAGCACGCAAAAACGCAAGTGAGGCAGCCCGGGCTGTGTCCATCTCGCGTGCTGGGCATGTACGCGTCCAACAGCGCCGTGCTCTGTTTGAACTGGCGCACGACCAGCGAGGTCGTCCCAGAGTCGGCGGTACGTTCTTGATCACGTATGAGATGATCGATGAGGGCGTCGGACAACAAGGGCGATGCAGATGGCGAAGGTGAATCGATCAACACGACGCCTTTCACCTGGACACCACTAGAGGTGAGAATCTGGGCGATTTCAAAGGCGACGGCGCCTCCAAATGACCACCGGTGGGAAAAAAGGCGGAACGTCAGACGATACGTCATGAATCTCGACAAGAAAAAGGGACCGACCTCCGAGCATCAACCCGCCATCGTGTGCATGTTGCTCGATCGTTTGCGCATACGCCTGAGCCATCTCCTCGAGCGTTTCCCATGGATCACCACTGAAGAAACGAGGATTGCTGAGGCCCCACACGTCGCGGTGTAATGGCAAGAGACACTCGTAGTGGCCGACGAAGCCACTGCCATCATCCACGAGGTAAAGTGGAGCATGCAAACTGTCTGGACATTGTTGCCAAGAAAAAGCGACCAGTAGGCAAAAAATGTATTTGTTGCAAGGCTGCGAGCTAAGCGCTACTTCGTCTCGTTCGGTGTTTGAAATCAAAGTCAAACTTTTCAAGTGAAAAGGCAACACAGTTCTCGTACCATCCAGGAGCTCAAGTTGGCCCCGATCCACGTTCTAGGTCGCAGCTATATCCCAGGGGACAGGCCTGTACTTGGCTTGGTAGACGTGCGACCGTCTCCGCCGCATAAACCCGAATATCGAGTAACAGTGGACCTGAGAGACTACTTAGACTGAGTATAAGACGTGTCTCACAGCAGCTGAGATCGGGCTCAGGGTCGACGGTAAAGTAAGCTCAATGTGCTGGCGGCATAAATTCTTGGACTGGTATGCGTGCCCGACCCAGTGTTTCAGTACGAAGACTGGGTTGTTCCCGACGGTACTCTCCTTAGGTTCGTCACGAACGACACAAGCCCAAGGGGATAGACACTGGATGACTATCCCTAGATCCCGCATGACTGGCAGCACCTCGCACATAGCCTACATTCAGTAAGGCCCGGGCGTTCTTTTCCTTGCTCTGTCCAATGATTGGCAGGTGCAGTGGTTGAGAATTCCAAGACTCGACCTTGGCTCTGAGGAACTTGCTAACCAATTACACTGTGATAGATTTCTATGCATAGTGCTCCAGCCTATTGGTGAATATTACCCATGCCTCAGGCAGGACAATTCCTTACAGGAATTTCAAACCATAAGCGTGGCCTCGGCAATTTCCTCTCCGTCCACATGTGTGGGTTCTGCGAGAGCGTTGGTTATTGTTCCCGCACTTGCTTTGGCCACACACTTGTCCACAAATGCCTGTTCTAGAGGCAGTGTCTGTGGACCCTACGATCTACGGTAAGCAAATCGCTTTGTCTTCCAACAACAGTCGTCGTCCACAGCAAACGCGAGAAAACATCAAAGCGTGTGGTCGGGAATATGATAAATAGGCCCTGCATTCGATGCTTCACGATCCCACTTTCACATCTCCCTTGAACCCCCATCACCATCACCATCTTAATCTCGAGGCTGGACCTCTGTCATTCTACTTCTTAACAACATGGATCCACTCGACCTTCCTCCCACTATGGATTGGTCCCCACAGTACTGCTTCTGCGGTCGTCCGACGGTTGATTTACACGAGCACTGGTACTGCTCTACCGAGTGTGCTCGTCTCGACGCCCTTCAGTCACTCGACAGCTCCGAGTGCCACTATCGGAGGGTTGTCCAAGCCCATGCTCAAGAATGCCCCCCAGACCCCGACCCCGATTGTATGATGTCGGTGGACCATTTACCTCCCAGCCCCTCCGAGCAACGCGGTTTTGTGAACGCACCCTCTCCCTTCATCCCACCGACACATCTTCCGCACCAGGGTAATGCGACCTTTGTGCAGCAACCTGCGGGGGGTCGCAACATGGCAGGGTTCCCTACGCTTTCCCAGGTGACGGGCAAGGTTCTTATCAAGAAGGCCACCGCAGGAGAACCACTTGTCGCTGAGAGACATGACCGACCGAGATGGCAGGGTTTTTCCAATGAACGGTCGCGCGCTCACCCTGTCCAAACTCCCGGTGATCGCGCCTTTAAGCAAACCACCCTCAATGCTATTCCCTTGCCCGATCCCACTCCCAAACCTGCTCCTGCTCCCTCTCGCACTATCCGACGTGTTCCAACGTTCAGTAGCCTCAGCAACGAGTTCCGAAAGGGCAAGGAACGCGAGAACGCTGAGAAGATATTCGCTCATCCCGTGAACCGTATTATTATTCCACCAGTGAGGAAGGACTCGCTGCCTTCGCACCGTCAGATGAACTCTTCGACCACGGTTCCGGTGCCAAACCTCAAGGCTCGTCGTCGTTCTGCATCCTGCTCGGGCCTGAATGTGAAAGCACGTGGTGATCGCGAGCCGCCCAAGGCACAGGATTCGCTGATGCACATCGTGGAAGAGATGAGGGAGGACATGTCGGAGAGCTTCGACCCCAGGTCTTTGTTTGCTCAAGAGGAAGATTACTGATACCGCGTTATAATCATCAAATTGTCTCACTTTCTTTTCTTGGCATGTAATAGTAATACTGAACCACTCCAAGTACTCTCGTTATAACTTGTATATTCTTGTCTACGTTTATGTGCTCGCATGTACTTATGTATCACTAGTTCGCTCCGGATCCTTTGACATGACCCGAAAAGGCAGTCTCGTAAGCACGTCATCACTTGTCGGTGTCAGTCAGTGAGAACGTTGTTACGCCGTCGTCCAGAGCTATAAAGACCCAACGCGAACAGCTTATCTCCTCCTCCCCACCACCATTTCCCCTTGTTCACCTTCCCAAACCATGTCTACTACCACCAATGACGCCGTTCTGGACCAGATCCTTGCGCAGCTCAATGCACTTCAAATCTCCCAACAAACATTGCAAGCAAAGGTAACGCCACCGTCCTTCGCCGACATGATGCTGATTGCATTCGCATTTGTTGAAGCTTGATGCGTTGACGACACCGCCGCCACCACATTCCCCACAAGGAGCAAATGGAATCCCCATCCCTGGTCGCAGCAGTCACGAATGCATAGGCTCGCCGTCCTCGTCCAACTTGCTCTTGTCGCCATCAACGCCCTTGTCGAGAGCCCACCTTGTGTCGTCTACCCCACCAACGAGCACGCAACTGGATCACCCGTTGATAGACAAGGAGCGCGAGAAGGCCCTGTACCCTGGTCGAGTCGTTCTAGCGAGTGAGTGTTTCCCTCCGATTGATATTGAACTGCGAATACATGTTCCGTGCCACCCCTCCGTGAAACCCCGAGCGCCGGGTTCGGTCACCAGGGAGACTCACCTCATTTTACCCCGCCCCCGGATCAATGTCCGCGTCTATTTGACGACACGTACAGCCATCCGCATGTCATGTCATTGAACTGACGCCACTTTTACAATAGCCTATCCCGACCAACATGGTATCAAGCCCTATCCGCTCCAATGGGGTGCTTCCGATCCTGCCGTCCGCGGACCTGTCATCTGTTCTCGACTCCTGACGTCCATTAAACAACGCAATGCCCTTGGCGCACATTCTGGTTCATATTCAATCTATAGAGCGCTTGCTATCGCGATGGGTACACTCAACCCGACTCACAAACCCGATTACACCAAGACCGAGCCTCCTGTCCCGATTCCCCCTCAGCCTTCCTGGTATGACCCGAACAAGATTGTGTCGTTTGACCCGTGGGGACATCTCGTCCCTCAAGTTTTCAAGAAAGAGATTGACGAGTTGGGTTTGGACATTCGTCCGAGTATCGCAGTGACAAAGGCCCACATCAAATTGAGCGAGCTAGACGAGTCGGCGAGAAAGGGCGATCTCAACATTGACGGGCGTGTGGTCTTGCGAACGCAGCCCCTCAAGAACGCAGATGGCTCGTTGAGCGACGCAGACCCCGGAGTAGAGATCGCGATAAGCAAGGCTGCGGTTGAACCGGTTTGGTACCTCCCTGGGGTCGCGGAACGTTTCGGCATGTGAGTCAACATCGTGATCTTTGCTTGCTTACCTGTTCTTACCTTGACGACGGGAAGATCCGATACCTTGCTCCGCCGAGCACTCTTCGAGGATACTGGAGGAATGTATCCTGAATTGATCACCCGTCCCGATATCAAAGTCTTCCTTCCTCCGATCGGGAACTTGACGGTCTACATCTGTAGGTATCCAAACTGCGCGTGACGAGTAGCTAACGTTTCGAAAGTCGGCCATCCGGAATATATGTCAGACGAATCAAAGGAACTCACACTTCGTGTGCACGACGAATGTATGCTCGGTTATTTGATCTGTTCCGACAAGTTGACCAAGTTTCGTCCACCTGGCAGGTAACGGATCTGATGTCTTTGGATCCGACATTTGTACATGCAAGCCCTACCTCATCTTCGCCATTGAAGAGTGTATCCGTTGCGTTCAGCGCGGCGGTGTTGGGGTCGTCGTTTATTTCCGCAAGGAGGGTCGAGCACTTGGAGAAGTCACCAAGTAGGTCTTTGGTGCACGAAGCGACCTTATAATTATCTCTAACGCGAATCTGTCAGGTATCTCGTATATAACCTCCGTAAACGTGGCGGCGACTCTGCAGACAAGTACTTCAAGTCTACGGAGCTCATTGCTGGAGTCAAGGATATGCGTTTCCAAGCGTTGATGCCTGACGTGCTGCATTGGCTTGGTATCAAGAAGATTGACAACATGGTCTCGATGAGCGACATGTAAGTGACGTCTATGTTGGGGCAGGAACGTGTGCCTAAACAATACGCAGGAAATACAACGCCATCGTGCAATCTGGGATCCCCATCTTGAACCGATACGATCTCCCCGGTATGTTGCGTTATCACCACACGCAATGCACAAGTAGAAGACTCATTTCTCGTTGCAGATCATCTCATTCCGCCCGACTCGAGGGTCGAGATAGACGCCAAGATTGCGGCTGGATACTTTACGAGCGGCAAGCAGGTTGCCCAGGCAGATTTATTCAAGACGGTTGGAAGAACCTGGGAAGAAACGGAGCACTGATATATGACTGAGCCTGACGACCTTGTATAGAGTAACGTGCAGTGTATTGCTAAACTGTAGTCGTAGATTGATTGTAAACATTGACTTTGTTGTCATCTAACGCCTAAGTGATATTGGTTTGAGGCCCTTCTATCTTACATCCTCGTACTATACGGGGTGTACCGTATACAGGGAACTATGAGGTGCATGAACCAAGCACGGAGTAAAAACCACCATCGATCCTCTACCGAGTAGCGAAATCGGGGGTTGACTTTGGAAACGTCACCGTTAGAAGCAAGTCAGAAGCCCGTTCTCCGTTTTGGCCTTGACGTTTTCAGGGTACTATTTGCGTTTCAATGATGCTCAACGTCTGTCATGTACGATCGCACTCACCCGAACGGAAACTCGTCCAAGAAAACCTGCCATACCAACGCTCTCGAACGGCGTATCCCTCTCCCTCGTGCGAATTCGAGGCCGCAGACGGTTGTGGTGGTTGTGACTTGTCAACGATGATCTCCTCGGGGTATGAGCGAACATGGCTGTTACGTCTATTCTGTAGAGAGCATTGGTGGCAGCAGTGGCAGGTTCCACTATGACCGAGGCGCCATTGACCGCGTCGTCAAAGAGAATATCAAACTTGATAAATTGATAACTCTAATGAGAACGATGCAAGAGGTGGACAGCGGTGCTGGAATGAAGGAAGCGCCTTTGGGTTGAGCGAGCTGTCGCGTTTGGTTACTTGTCTGAAGGATTCTGTTGAGCGAGGCTGTGTGACTCAGTGAAGTGAGCTATGATGACGCTTATTACATAATAATTTTGCTACTTCACACTGGCACGGTGAGTCGGTGACGGGGTGGACCTTTTCGAATTCCCCATAGTAGCGCACAAGCGAAGAGTTCCCAAGTTGTCGGGGTGCTAGCCGATGAAACGCCTTGATCAGGCTGGCTTTGAAGTAGCCGGGGATGATAGGTTCGTGCTGTGACCACCTTCAAACTTCTGAGTCTGGAGACCACGGCTGGGTGGATCTTTTCGAATTCCCCATAGCAGCGCACAAACAAAAGGTCCCCAAGTTGTCATGGTCCTAGCTGATGAAACGCTTTGACCAGGCTTGCTTCGAGGCAGCCGGGGATGATCGATTCGTGCTGTGACCACAGTCACCACACGCATCGCTCATTCCCGACTACTACCTACGACAGCTGCGGTTGTATGGGGTCGACTAACGCGATGCTACTCTCTTTGCGTTCATGAGTCGCTCGACGTCAAGGACGGTACGGGTCCATCCGTTCCGTTCCCTAAGCTGTGGCCTAGATGAGTTCCCACCCGATTTTTATTTTATTTTTGTGGCGCCGTCCACTAACTACGTGGACCCCTTGCTTTGTGATAGCCGAATGTGTATGCTTTGTCCAGCTGCGCGCCGACCCTCTTTCACGCTTTGGTGACAAGACATTCCACATCCACAGGACCCTATATGCGGGGTATAAATACATGGGTGAACCCCCGTTGACCGTCATGACTTTAGAGAACATCCCCTCCCCTACGCCGAGCAGAACTCCATATTCCATCGTATCGCTGCTTCCCATTGTGTCGTCTCTAGACATGAATTCCCTTCACCGCAGCAATCTCATGCTCTGGAAGAATGGTACCGGTTATAACCAGGTATGTCTCTTGTGTCCTCATTTTGACGTGTTCCTCCTGACAGTCGCACGGCCAGCACGTTATCGAGCGTATACCGCTTCTGCCAGTCCTCAGTCCTCACCGCGAATGGGTCTTGGGAATTATTTCCAGTGTTAATGATCCTGGTGTCCGCACGGTAGATGTCGAGAAGGACAGGGCCACTATCGACGCCGCCAACGCCCTTGTGTTAGAAGGACACGCGTCTACGCCGCGGTCAATAGGTACGGACGATGGTTTTCACCACCATGTTTGTTGTCGTGAAACCAGGCTAACACTGGCTAGGTTATGATCCCCGGAATTCGAACGAACATGGATACATTCACCCTGGCAACGTCATGTTCCACAACAATGGCGCTGGATCCAACCAGGTGCGTCGCCTTCCGTTCACCGAATTTTCCTATTTGAACGCGTTCCTCTTATAGTACTGCGTTCACGTTCATCAACTCAATCCTCCTGCTCATCCAGGGGGTATGCATGTGATGATGCCGCAGTATTACACATTACAGGACCAGCGCGTTATTGAACATGTACCGCGTCCACCACAACTAAGTCCACCTTCTGAAAGCGTCCCGGCCATCACGTTCAGTGTGAATGGCTATCCCGGTGTACGCATGAAGGATATCCAGAAGGACAGGGTCACAGTGGATGCTCCAAATGACCTGGTATTCGAGGAATACGGGTTCAGGTCAATTGTGATCAATCTTGAGGTGTGGATGGCAATTTCATCACTGAGTTCGTTGTCCTGAAAACAATTTCAGTGGCCAGGATATGAATCCAGGAGTTACAACGATCCAATGCATTCAAGGATCGATGTGCGTCTGGATGGAAGATGCATACCGCGTCAACATCTCGCCAAAGAGATCTTCGGCTATTGCTGAACTTTCACCAGTATATCTCGGTGAGTACTTATCAGTAACTGTCACGCCTCTTTCCTAACGGGAGAATTTGCAATTAGAAATACCCCATTCCCCCGGTTGGGAAAAATGGGCTTTAACTGCTGGCTCTGAAGGTATTCGTGTTCCTGATATTGTTCTGTTTTCCCGGATATTAGAAGTGAGATAACGCCTTGTTGAGCGTACCCGCGTCCGCCACACCTTTAGGATAGACTGGTGACCAGTCCATCTGTGAGGCGAGAAGCTGTCGATAGCTTCTTGTCTCATAGACGGACTGGTCACCAGTCTACCTTTAGGAAGCGACCGGCCATCACGTTCAGTGTCGGTGCTCACCAGGTCGATTGTCGATCACAACCTTTATCCCTCACCATTGATTTAACATGATAATTCCCCTATGTCTGTACTGTAGGTGGTTCGGGGTAGACGGTTTTGAATTACGATATAGACTTGTTAGAAGCGTGTACAGCGTGTCTGCAACACGAAGTCAGAGAAAAACTGATATGTCGGCCTTGTATGATGCGCCACGGATGGTCCAAGAGGTCCCCTATAGTGATGACTCGGAATCACTGGCACGGGAAAGGGTATGTATGAATATGCAAGCAGGCGCTTGTGCGAGGAACGTGGGGGATGACGACACGCTTCAACACCTCGCTGATCTGTACTGTATGGGTCCCTAGTGCCCGACTCAAAGTACAGTACAACCCCGCCGTCGTCCTCACCTAAAGTATGAAACGTATGAGGCCGTATGACGATCCTGTTCAGGCTTACGTCCCTGGGAAACACTTGTTCAACGTCTGGACGCCATGTGACGAGCGGGATAGGATTCAAGAGTGACGTCGCGTCTGTGATGACTTCTGTGCTCGCACCGTGTACCCACCCGCCGAAAGTGTAGATGTAGGAGACCTTGGGTGAGCTGATGGAAGAAGGACATCCGAATATGGCAACGCCGTTGGTGGGCACGAGACAGGTCCACGCTTGTGATCATCAATGATGAGGAATCTACAAGGTGATCGAATCAGCGGATCGTTCGCTGAGCGAAGGTACGTACTCTCATTCGAGCTACTATCTGGTCTTTGTCTCGCCGGAACGGGTGACATATGCCCTACTCTGGCGAAAACCTGAGTGGCGGGGAGACCAATGGAACAATAGGCGCTGTGGAGGGTGTGTTAACATTTGATCACTGCTAATGGCATTGTTCTAAGGGACCGTGAGAGGACGTACACTGACAATCAAGAAACGATCAAACCCAGGAAAACGGAAATGAGTCCAAGTTCATGACGGTATGCTGAGCAATGTTACAGGCAAAAAAGCCATTTCCGGCTTTGAAAAGCGGAAGGCACAGTCGACAAAAGTGCGCGAGGCTCACCTTCAAATTCAAAGTAAATGTTGGCAGAGAGGTGGTAACACCTCCGTGAACTTGAGAGTAAGCTGCTTTCGCTGCTTACTCCGTCAGCCACAAATCAATGTAAACCATGATGTCACGTCTCCTCGTCCGACAAAGTTCTCAAGTCAACGCCAAAATGGAATTCTTCTTCGACGTCTTCTCTATCTTACCACCCACCGAGAAGCCTACCGCTGGCATGTCCAAGTCCATGGAAACCATACTCAACACCGCACAAAGCTATTCCCCAAACGGCTGGATGGAACGCATTTTACAATGCAACTACAGCGAGCTTGAACGCTATGTCGTCACAGACGTGTTCCACTACAAGGGACAGAACACATTTCCTGATTTTCAACATGAATACCTTGTACTACGTGTGGAACAACGTCCCCCCTCCACTCTAGCTACACCCTTCGTCGACATAAAAATATCCCGCACAATCAGAAACCATACCCTCCCAGCCCGACTCGGCCTATGGGGCTCTGCAACCGACACCGTGGAGGTCCAAGCTCCTCCTAGTGCTGTTCCAGTCCAGCAGATCCACCGTCTTACATGGCAACAGAATAACGCTCCCACCCTGCTACGTATCTCCCACCTGGTTTCGACGGTTCATCATCATATGCCGTACTACTGTCTTCTCAAGACATCGTGCTACGCCTTCGCACGTGCTATCAAAGATGCCATCTACCGCAAGTACAATGGCTCGGCAGCAGCGCCTAATCCTCCTCGCTTTCTCACACGACAATCCTATCTCATGGGCTGCATTCCAGCTGGCATTACAAAGTCACAGAAGGTGGCTGAAGCAGCCATTGCCTTATAATGTTATAATGGTATGTAACCCTTCAAGTTATCGTTTGCGGTTGACTAGAGCTTCCACAGCCATCTGATTCACAGATGGCATGGACGAGGAGACTTGTACACTCAGTCAGCCTCCAGATTGTTCATGAGCGGTGTTATGCACGGTGTAGTTCTTGGTGAGGGTACCGGCGAGTAGGTGTTTTGGTGAATTCCCTTGTTTTGGTATTCCTTGTCTTCACCTCTTACATTTGGCTTGTTTTCAGCTACGCAGCAGGCTGAGTAGTTACTGTAGATGATCCAACAGCGCGCAAGCATTGTGACTTCTGAATTTACGTGCATTGTTCTTATCGTGGTTTCATGGCTCATCGCGATCGATTTTTTCTACTTCATGCCCCGTTCTCCCACTGGCCTGGAACATGTAGCACCCGAGCACCCGGAACGCGACAATCCAACACCATCCACGCAGCTCGTCACCACTATTTGCAGCATCTTGGCTTTTTTTGATAGGGTCAATGGTCAATTGACCGTGCCAAACGAGTTAATTCTGCTCCATAAGGCAATATTGCTGCCTCCTGCCGCTTGCTAGTGAATGTCAGGTGTACGGCAACAGCATTCACGTCGGGTCCTGCTTCGCTGGCCAATCGCGCGCACCTGCTGCGGACGAGTAGCAGCGCGATAACTACTTATCCCTGCACATTCTGGGCAGCCCTGAATCAGTTCAAGAGCAAGCTTTCCTGCGTGTAGTGTGCCGTGAAGGAGGTGGAAGTTGTAGTAGTCAGTCAGTCACTGTCGCCGAAGGACGCATCACGTGATGGCGACTGGGCCATTGCGGCTGTGCTTGGGCACACTAACGAGATTACTACGAAAAGCGTAATGGTTGAAAAAAAAATGTAGGAAATTACTCAATGCGTTATGAGATTTTTTATGCATTATGAAAAAGTCTACTGTACTCGTACTCCATCGACGATTCAGAACTCTCTGAAGCAGTTGGAAGTGACAATGAAATCCTGGATAACGCCGACGAGGAGCAAGTGTATACAGAAACACTGTCGTGCTCGTTTCAGCAAGTCCACCAACGATGCACGAAAAGGAGTGGCTTGAACAAGAAGCACCCAGGTCGAGTTTGACGGCGTCAAAGTCGATGATGAAGTGCTATAGGCCTGTTGCTACATACCCGATTCTTAGGTCACAAGGCGCCGCATGGTTTGACCAAGGTAAACGCATCATCTTCGTTCTCGCTCCCACGGGCATGGGAAAGGTATGTTTCTGGCATGAATCGCTTCACATACTTGGAATTGACAGAGTGCTTTCAAGTCCCAGCGACGGCCGAGGACGTGCATCATTATACGATGCTTTGAAGCATTGGATGATGCATATATGCTACTGTGGGGTCTCAATACCGTTTCTTCTTTCTTCGGTGAGAGTCATGACATTTGGACCTTTTCAATCCACTTACTTGTCGAGTAGCTCTCATGATGAATCGTAACCACGTCCCATTCTAGTGGCATTCACACCCATATTCTTGTTCATGAGAGCAGCCAGACAATCGACGAGGTTACGAGGGACCTATTCTCGAAGCATACCTTCAACGGTAACCGCCACCAAAAGTGATCGCCACACAAACCTCTTCAGGTGCGGCACAAGTCAGCGCCCGAGTCCCTCTCTTTGATGTAAGATATCCTGGAATTCATCGAGACATTGCATCGTAACTATCCATCCTTTGGCATTATCTATTGTCGGAAACGGGGGATGCGCGGTGAGTTTCCCAGCTACCTTCGTAGGAAGCGATTGAATATCGAATACTCTGCCATATTACAGAGGGATCAGGTGGACGAGTCGCCCCGATCATGTACAAACAGATTGCATGGTCTAACTTCAACCCACGCATCGATTTGCGAGAGTGTGAGTTTGACACCTAGTTGGGGTGTCATGCAAAGGTGATGCGGAAGAATGATGGCAGCTGATCCATGTTCTATTGGATCGTTGTTTGTTTCGCTGCGTTCTTTCTCTAATAATATTCGAATTCGAACGTATAGCAAGGGAGTGCCATTTTCTGCGTCTACGAAAGCCCTTCCAATGGCCGTCCATCATTCCATAAAGAAAAAGAAAAGGTTACAGGTTACAGGTTACATGTTACAGGGATGAAAACTGAACGCAATCGTAGGCTTATCTGAGCCGCAATCATCCGTATCGAAAACACAGCACGAGAGCATACGTATCAGATACTTCCGACAATGTTCTACTCCAGAAATGTCAGACTCCTGTCTCTAGGTATTTGGGCGACCTCGCCGCATTGCAAACGTGACAGACTTGTTCACAGGACACACATGGAACAGTCCATGGCTCGCCAATTTGCCTTGGGATGTGTAAAGTCGTGCGGCGACGGACCAAATGAGATACGCGCCCAACGAACTATAATAGCAGGACCCAGTCATACAGATGGTTGACTATGACAGCGGAAAGGATCGAAATGGCGGATCCTGAAGGTATTGTCCGCAAACTCGCAGGGACGAAGGACTCTAGGCGTGGATGTCGGAGAGCGTAGTGAGAGTGGGATCAGAAGGAAAGACTGACCGCTGGCTCTCACCGGCTTGGAATCGGAGATTAACCTTGCGGCCCGCAGCGCTGGGCGGACTTTCAATCACCAAATGACTGCTTGCTTGCCAAGACAAGTGAGTACTGGGATACGTTGGTGCGAAATGATGGGATCCCGATGGCAGCAACTACCCTAACTTTCTCCCCAAGGTTAACTAAACTTAGGCTAGACGACACGGTCACCATTGTTGGACATATGATGCGAGGCTGGCTTTGCAGCATTGGCTGCTTCGTGACTTCAAGTCAGGTGGGCTGCAAACATCGCACTATTACAATGCATAAAAAATGAACTCCTCATTAAAAGTATATTCAGGACACAATCATTCGCCCCTCCTCCTCAACGCCGCTGCTCGCCTCTCGTAAAGTTCGTTCCCGCGCAGTAACAGCCAGAACTGTGGCGAGATTGGAATCACTGATATCCCCCGAATCTTGCAAGTGCTTGAGACACAGAGGTAGGGTCTTTTCAGGACTATTCCCAAGCTGAGGATTTCAAAACATGCTGGAATACCACTACCCCCCTTTTGTCGTACTCGGACTGATTTTCAGGTCGTCGATAGCAATCACCAACACATTTTTCGAGATTCACTGCCAGTGGGTGTCCGTATATCGTAAGTCTCATTTCCGCCTTGCGCCGAAAGGTTTGGTCATATGCGACTCGGAGTGCTCATATGCCATTGGTCACATTGCTATCGACCGTGACGTCAATCAAGTATTACTGGTACATCCTTCAGGATATTGTCAGCATTCGGCTAGTGCACCTGTGGCCGTATCGTAAGTTCTATTTCCTCGTTTTCCCCGAATGATTTGATTGCAAAATGACCAGAGAGTGTGAAGGTTCGAAACGATAGAAAGTCGGTAAATTTTTTTGCTACTGCATTGTGCTAGTCCAGGTAATTGCACCATTTTTGTGCTTGTATTTCCTCTGTCCTCCAATCACAGCTCTCGACGGTCGTTGGTAGGACGGTCAAAGGATAACGTTATACAATCTCGTCCGGGTCCTTGGCATGATGAGTCAAGGGTCGCTGCAATGCCGAATACGCCCCAAATACAATTGTTGTGTCTATCTGTTTGGTCCACGAAAGGGTATAAAATGGGCTGAATATCTACAGTGGGTCCATCAGCCCTCAGACAACAATCCCATATATCTCGTGCAGTATCCACTATCCACATACAATGCAGACTTCTGTATGTTTTCGTTTGACGTGGATGTCCTATGCTTATGAGCTTCCCAGACTGTTCGGTGGTCACCTACCTGGTGGGACACCAGTGCCTCTGAAATTCTCAACGACGAAGCCTCGGAGGAGAGTGGCCAGTCCATTGACGAGTTCTGACGAACCGGTATGCCTACCATACCTCTATGATTATCGAAGAGCAAGCTATTGAACAAGCAGCCCCAGGAGATCGCTAGTTGCCTAGTCCCCCACGACTGAGCGCAGCATTACAAGCATCTCGTTTTCTTCCATCATTGTTGGATCGTCATTGTGCAGCCGCGTCGTTTTTGTGATCATAGCCGAGTTTGAGTGTATATATGTCGTAGTTTTTCAACCGTGTTGTTTTTGTGATTGCAGTTGAATTCGACCGTGGTGCCATATTTTGTCATTGAAAGGTCCGACATCATGCATCAGGGTCCATCCTGCTTCGCTGAAGCATGGTAACACGTGTAGCTGGACAGTGTGACTGGTATACAAGCAGTATACATGATTAATGTAATGCTCTATTCGACGTAGCGCTTGAAGTGGGGGTGTTATACATTCGCATTAGTACTATTTACTATTTTCTGACATCGTACAACTTCACAATATGTAGACCGAACACTCGAGCCAGATCTGTGTCACGTCACCATAACTTGCATCGCTCGACTCGTTGAGCGGCGAACTTGAGACTCGGAGACACCCGGGGACAGGTGGAGACGACCTGCGGAAATTGCGAACATCTTCTGTGACGCTCGATTGCGCCCTGTGCTACCCTGGACGGCCAAAATTGAATGAGTGGAAGATGTTCACCTTGCTGATAGTTCATGACGCGCGTCAGATGGACATCAAACGTCGCAGATATGGCTGTGGGCGAAACAGCATTTCAGGGCTGGCATTGGCCACATATCGCTGTAATTTCTGTGTCCTGATCTCCCCCGAATGACTGGACGCAACATCATTCGTGTGTCTGTTATGGTTACGTTGTGCTTTTGAAGCCTTTTACGAGCCTGCATGAGGGATCGACGATGTGGTTCAAGGTAGATGTAATAGTTGATATAGACTCGTTCGATTGTTTTGTTCTTAGCTACACCTTTATGAGAATTCCAAAGAAACCGTGACCTTTCATTCGTGATGCAGTTCTTAGTGTCGATACTGGCGAGTGGGCATTGTGGCAGATTCCCTTATCTTGGCATCCCATTTGTCTTGACTGTAATCAACCTAGATGATCTCTCGGTGTCAGAGGCCTGGATCGATCCCTGAAGCAAGCCTTTGGAGGGCTCTGTGGTATAGCCGCTGAGAATCGGCGTGTCCTCTCGAACGCTCGGACGTGCAGGTCTGCGAGATTATCAGTATGAATGAGTGACAACCGTCTTCTGCGTTTCCCATGCCGTGCAACTTGGCGACCTCTCACCGCCACATTGAATGCCGAATCCAGCGGAGAGACGCTCTTTCTATACAACAAGGCCGTATGACGATCCTGTTCAGGCGTGCGTTCTTGAGCACCACTTGTTCGACGTCGTGTCTGTGATGACGTCTGCTGTGCTCGCGTGTACCCACCCACCGAGTGTAGATGTAGAAGACCTTGGGTGAGCCGATGGAAGAAGGACATCCGAATATGGCAACGCCGGTGGTGGGCACTGGGAATGAGACAGGTCCACGCTTGTGTGCACATGGGATATGGGGAATCTGCAAGGTGATCGAATCAGCGGATCATTCGCTGAGCAAAGGTACGTACTCTCATTCGAGCTACCTGGTCTGTCTCGCCGGAACGGGTGACATATGCCCTACTCTGCTGGAAACCTGAGCGATGGGGAGATTAATGGAACAATAGGCGCTGTGGAGGGTGTGTTAACATTTGATCACTGCTAATGGCACGTCGGCGGGGACAAACGACACTGTTCTAAGGAACCGTGAGGTAAGGATGTACACCGTCAATCAAGAAACGATCAAACCGCGGCAGGATAACGGAAATGAGTCCAAGTTCATGACGGTATGCTGAGCAATGAACAATTACAGGCAAAAAAATGCTAGGTTCGGCTTTGAAAAGCGGAAGGCACAGTCGACAAAAGTGCACGAGGCTCACCTTCAAATCGGAAGTGAACCTCCATGAACTCGAGAGTAACTTGCTCAGACTATGATGTCACCCCTCATCCCCTCGTCCGACAAAGTTCTCAAGTCAACCACCGCCAAAATGGAATTCTTCGTCGATGTCTTCTCTCTCTTACCACCCACCGAGAAGCCTACCCCCATGTCCCAGTCCATGGAAACCATACTCAACACCCCACGACGCTATGCACCCGACGAGTGGATGGAACGCATTTTACAATGCAACTACAGCGAGCTTGAACGCTATGTCGTCACAGACCTGTTCCACTACAAGGAACAGAACACATTTCCAGATTTTAAACATGAAGACCTTGTACTACGTGTGGAACAACGACCCCCCTCCACTCCAGCTACACCCTTCATCGACATCCGGGTCAGCCGCACAATCACAGACGATGCTCTCCCAGCCAAACTCGGCCTATGGGGCTCTGCAACCGACACCGTGGAGGTCCCGGCTCCTCCCAGTGACGGGCCAGTCCATCAAATCCATCGTCTTACTTGGCCACACGAGAGCGCTCCCACCCTGCTTCCTATCTCCATCTTGGTCGTACGAGTTCATGACCGCATGCCGTTTTACTGCCTTCTCAAGACATCGTGTTACGCGTTTGCGCGTGCCATCAAAGACGCCATCTACCGAAAATACAACGGCTCTGCAATAGTCCCCAATCGTCCCCGCTTCCTCACTCGACAATCGTATTTTATGGGCTGCATCCCAGCCGGCATCACACCAGCTCAGAAGGTGGCTGAAATAGTCGCCACGTAGTAGCACTGTAAGGCATGTAGTCTTTATCTGTCGCGATTGCAATGAGAGCTTCAACGCGTTCACAGGGATAGACATCGCCGGTCACCGTTGAGCGCGATAATGTTAGAACTAGAGCACGCTTGTGAGCCGAGCCAACAGCGTCGTGACTGTGAGCCTAGGCTAGACAAATTATTTACGCTTGACTGACTCGACACCGAGTTAGATTGATTGAAGAACTACGGCCAAAGCGACGAAAGCATTACATGAAAGGGTAGTACGAGATAGCTGAGTAATAATCTACAAGTCTCCGATGTTCGATACAAACCTGATAGCGTGTGCCATGTGCGTACGTGCGAGAGAGGTATTGATACAAATAGTTCAACGTGATACAATGTGGAAATTAGTAAACGGGGTGACGGCACGCTAGTACGGAGAGAACCTGTTCCTCCTGAAGCCGCTCGTCCCCGCATGTGTGGTATACAAGTAGCCTTGGTCGCCAGCTTGTGGGTATGTGGTTTGGGAATAACCGTTCATGTTTGGGTTAGCGAACGATCCATTCGTCTGCTGGTGGGTGATCTGGGCGCCATATGACATTGCGTTGGCAGTGTGGCCATAATTACCATGTTCGGCGTGGTTGGTAGGGTATTGGGCCCCGTACGAGGTGGAAGACGTAGACGCACTGGCAGGAGGGAGCATATTCCCAACAGGGTGGCCATAAAATCCGTCCGAGGCATAGTTTACAGGGTATTGGACCCCGTACGAGGTGGAAGACGTAGGCGCGACCATATTCTCAAGTTGAACAGTGTGGCCATAAAATCCGTGGTCGGCGTGGTTGGTAGAATATTGGGCCCCGTACGATGTGGACGTATACGCAGGAGGGGGCATATTCCCAACGTTGTATTGGTTTCCGTACCGAGGAATAGCTGCGGGGGTGAGCATCCTTACATTGCCGACCGAATACGAGGGGAGGGTCATGGGTGCAGATACGAGTGGATTTCCAGCACTGTACGAAGTCGTCGTGGGCATGGAGACAGATGGGGTAGCAGCGTACGAGTCGTTAGACTCTGCAAAGAATTCGTTCCACGCTTCACCCGTCGCTGACCTGTCAATGGTGGGAAACAGTGGGGCGGCCGGGACCATGGCGTAGGGGTATCCCTGCTCGGGCACGGGGTGCTGTGTCATCGGTGCCTGCGATGCGGTCGACGCCAAGTGTGAGTGGCCGACCTGTGCGGACCTGGTGGTCATGCTGTTGTATGTCATAGCGCTGCCGACCGGTGCCACATGGTCGTCGGCGAGCAAAAGGGATGGAAGAGATGGGTCCCATGATGACGGTGAGCCGCTAGGTGACTGGTATTGGGGGGCGACCTGTGCGAAGTGGGTGACGACATTGCTGCTGTGGGCGGTCTGGCTGGCCTGATAGTAGAAGTTGGGCGAAAGAGATAGAGGAGGGGGTATGTCCCATGGCTGTGTACCCGCCCGTGCAAAATTGTTGATGATGGCCTCAGCGGAATAAAGAGACGCAGAGGCAAGCTGGTTGCCTTCTACAAGGTCGCCAGCGGGAGAAAGAGATGCAGGAGAATGTGAGTCCCATGACGACACGGAGCCGCTGCTTGACTGAGCACCTTGTGCTTGCTCGTCTGTGAGCGACAGAGACGACGAAGGGGAAGGGATTGATGGCGACGACGCTGACTGAGGAGTAGAACGTGATGTATTCCTCCGAGTCCGGCGCGGGCGGCGCGGGCGGCGCGCTGGCTCAGGAACACCTTCCGACTCCTCAGGCTGGTCGTCAGAAGACCTTGTTCTTGTCAGCGGCACATAGCCATGCTGCTCGATCCGGTGCCGAGTGAGAGTGCCAGGGTCTGGGGTGGTAAAAGGACAATTCTCTGCAGGACATTCGTGAGGACGCTCCCCGGAACTAGGAAACGCGTCAGCGAGGCGCGTATTGCTTCTTCCATGCAACACTCACTGGCGGTTCATGTGTATTCTGAGACCTGACAGTTGGACTGCTTTGAACATACACCCTTCCACTGTGCAATGATGCCTGCTGTTGGACCCCGTCAGCGTCGCGTGGCAAACAAAAGTATTTGGAGGGTGCACGTACTCCTCCTCGTTATCAAAGTGTGTTTTCATATGACGCTCCAAGTCAGCCTTGCGGCTGATGGTCTTGTCACATAATGGGCACTGTACGGGATCCTAGATGGGATGGATGAGTGACGCATTCGCGCAGTATCAATTAGGGACGTACAGAAGCGCGAGTGCGATGTGGGGCCATGAGATTTAGTCTAATGAATTGAGGAAAGGGCGGGGAGAAGAGAGAGGCGGGGAGGGAATAATGATAGATGGGGAGAAGATAAATCGCGTGTCTGGTGATTGGGAGAACGACGTTGGGGACAAACCAACACGTTCCCTCCACAGTGTCCTTTATACCATTGAGCCGTTGAGAGGTCCACACCGTGACCATGGAACAGTATGATTGCGTCGGAGCAACTTTTCATAGCCACAAGGGAAATTACCCTGTAAGGTTATTTTGCATAAAGCAATCACGTCTGGCGGTCCAAGCGTCAGGGGGTGCCACTCGCGTAGGGGAGTGAGCCACCGGTTAGTGGCCACGGAACGAATTTGGTTGATTGCGTCTGTACATGTTTCCAGATTTACCCAGTTGGGTAGTATTGTGAAACGAGTGGCTCAGGTTGAAAATCGGCCGTTCGCCTTCGTTCCAACTGGAGAATGTTTTTATGATAATCAGCATCGACATGTCGATGGATGGGAAGGGGGGGATCCAAGTTTCAGCTAGGGATCGCCCAACTGCTTCATTCTGAGACAATGAGTCCGGTTCGGTGCCTGTAACATTGTCAACCGGACAGGGAAGAACCCCCCGATTCCAAGCGCCGTGAACGATCAACATATGCGAGGATCGAACCACAGAGAGTCTGATGTTAATGTCCACGCGACACGCACTTGATTTATTTATTTTTTCAGCCGAACCAAAAGGAAGTGGGGGGTGACACATTCCGTTGGTTCAATCGATTCGGGCATTGTGAAGACTCTCACATGAACAAAATCCAAGCCGATGAGGGGAACGCGTTCGATATTATGCCAGACGGAAAGCATGTAACTACGCGGGATGTCGCGAACCCGATGAGGTCAAGGTTATCGTAGAGTATGGCGGAACTGGTCGGTAAACGTCCCTAGCATTTCTGTGGGGGTCATGTTCCATCTGACCACACTACCAGCCAAAAATCCTGTTGAAGAGCAGGGTGTATGCGTATCAGCACACAGAACTTATTTTCCAGTATGACAAGATTCAAATTGCTTGGGATTGCCACGGGGAGAATACAGATGGACTGCAAAGGCAACTCACCAACCCCAATGCCAGCCATCATCGTCTTTCCAAAGACGCTTCCTGGCGCTTGTGAACGCGCCATACGTAACGCGTACAAACCCGTCAAAGCGAGTGCGCCTGTCCCAACGACTTTACACGAAATGCAGTCCTTGTACTCCCACTGCTCTTCTGATGAAAGGGTAGACAGAGACGCTGACCTTGACGCACGCGGTGGTCCAGACATTCGATCTGTGCACAAGACGCTTGTGTCAGACATCCAACTCGTCGTGATCACACTTACAAGTACACGGGCAACACCTTTTTAAAACCCAGCACTCCGCCATGAACTTGAACGTCCTCCGATGCGGCGGCATGTAACAATATTTATTTTTTCGGTCGAATCTTCGAGGGAGACTTGACCGAGAACCTCAACCTGGTAAGTAGCCAACCCAACGGAAACAACTGCAGGTTAATTAAGTATAGTGAAGAGAACGTATTTGAACACTGCGGTGATAAGATTGGTGCCAGTGCGGATTCTCGCATTCAATTCAACAACAAATGGGTCTGATTCTAAGTCCCATCCAAGGCAAGCTCTTTGTTACGATTTAATACCCCAGTTTTGATCATCACATTTTTGCTCTATTGCTTCCGTGATCAGGGCTCTTCTTTCGCTTCAGATTCGCATCATGAGTCGAGCTCTATCACGTTCCTTAGAAGGTTCAATTGCCTACGGAAACTCGGTGAGTCTTTACCCCCAGCAACGAAAAGGTATACGTTGGTGCAAAATGATGGGATCCTGAGGCTTTTCAGATGCCAGCAACTGCCCTAAGTTTCTCCCCAAGGTCAACTCGACTTAGGCTAGACGACACGGTCACCGTTGTTGGACATATGATGCGAAGCTGGCTTTGCAGCATTTGTTTTTTTCCTGGCTTGAGGTCACGAAGCAGCCAATGCTGCGCTGCCAACACCGCACCATTACGATGCATAAAAGATGAATTCCTCATTAAAAGTATATTCAGGACCCAATTCTTCGCCCCCCTCCCCCTCAATGCCGCTGCGCTCGCCTCCCATAAAATTCATTTCCGTCTTGCCCCGAAAGGTTTAGTCGTATGCGACTCATATGCCACTGGTCAGTGACAGTGCTATCAACCGTGACGTCAGTCAAGTATTACTGGTACATTGTTCAGGATATTGACAGCATTCGACGAGTGCACGCCGTATCGTAAGTTCTATTCCCTCGTTTTCCCCGAACGATTTGATTGTAAAATGAACAGAATGTGTGAAGGTTCGAAACGATAGAAAGTCGGTCATTGTTTTGCTACTGCATTAGGTTAGTCCAGGAAATCACACCCCTCCGTCCTCCAATCACAGCTTTCGACGGTCGTTGGTAGAATGGTCACTGCAATGCCGAATACGCCCCAAACTGCAATCGTTGTGTCTATTTGTTTGGTCCACGAAAGGGTATAAAATGGGGCTGACTATCTGCAGTGGGTCCATCAGTTCTCAGACAACAATCTCATATATCTCGTGCAGTATCCACATACGATGCAGACTCCTGTATGTTTTCGTTGACGTGGATGACTCATGCTTATGAGCTTCTCAGGCCTATTGGATGGGCTTCTGGGCCGCCAGTGCCTCTGAAATCCTCAACGAAGAAGCCTCAGAGAAGAGTGGCCACTCCACCGACTCTGTATGGTTTTTGTTGACGTGGATGATTGATGCTCATGAGCTTCTCAGGTCTATTGGATGGGCTTCTGGGCCGCCAGTGCCTCTGAAATCCTCAACGAAGAAGCCTTGGAGGAGTCCGCTGACGATTTCTGACGAACTGGTATGCCTACCATGCCTCTATGATTATCGAGGAGCAAGCTATTGAAACAGAAGCCTCAGGAGATCGCTAGTAACCTAGTTTCCCGCGACTGAGAGCACCATTACAAGCATTTCGTTTTCTGTTATGATTGTTGGATCGTCGTTTGTGTGGTCGAACTCAGCAAAGGGATCGTAGTAGAATTGGGTCAAGGAGGACACGGCTATAACACAACCATCAATATAAAGTCACCCGGTAACATGTGCAAAAAAAACAAGACCATGATATGTGTGTCGTGAAGAATGCAACTAATAGCGTCATTTAAAAAGAAAACAAGACCTGCCATGAAAAGCGTCACAACTCGTGCTTGATGTCATTAAAAAAAGCGCGGGAGGAGGGGGGAGAATGCTCATTCGTAGCGTGCATGTAAAAAAGCCTCAAGGAAAAAAAAAACTGAATCAACGATTATCAAATGCAGGACAATTAAAACAATCATATACTATGCATTATACCTGCCATTTTCGCGCGTGAATAGAAGGGGACAAGGGAAGAGCGCCGACGCTCGACGTGTGCTTGTGTGACACGGAGCGACGATCGCGGTGTGTCATGTCGCTCGGGAGGTTTCGCGGAGTCGAGGTACTCGACGGTCGTGACCGAGTACCAGACGGAGGAGGATGTGGGTTCGCGAGACATACCTTGACGGCAAGGGGTGACAACGAACCAGTAGACTTCAAAGGAGAAGACGGCGTCGTCGTGGGATGGGTTTGACTCCAGGATGGAAGCCGCTTATTACTCGATCGGGACCCGTCCGCGTTCGACAGTTTGAGGACTCCAGCGCCGACGCTTCCGACCCCGTGTGTATTCCCATTCACCGGCGTATAGGAAAGGCTCTGTGCCCGCGTCGGGAGATGCGGGTGAAGATCACTCGGAGAAGCAGGTTTGCCCATAGACAACCGAAGATCAACAGAAGCGAGGCGGTGACTGAACGTGTGCTTATCACCTTGGCGGGCTTGATTTATAAGATGACTTGGCTCTAGGTGCCGTCGGACAGAAGCAGCATCGGGAGAAAATGGCTCCCGCGACAAAAAGGGGTTCGATATACGAGGAGAATGTGTACGCTGGCGCGGGAACGAGACACCAATGCCTTGTTGGATGCCAATTGGTTTGGGAAGGGGTGATTCATTTTCATCGACGCGCGCGCCACGAGAGGCAGACTGCAAGGACGGGTGTTTTCCCCGTCTTGTCTTCTTCGTCGAGCTGTGTTGAGCACTGGGCTTCGGATGCTTGGGCGACGGGACGAAGGGGTTGGTACTTGTTTCGAACCGGTTGACATTGCTGAACGGCACGGATGGGACGTATGGGCTGAGAGGAGTAGAACTCAGACCAGAGAGCCGAAGGTGACGGCACGCCGAGCAGCCACTACGGAACCCAGAGGCGGAGTGACGTCGTGGTGATACGACAACGCTGGAGTCCTCGGAATCCGGGGTACCTAGCCTGCCAACCTGGCAAGATTCATATCTAGCACTAGAACGGCGTTCGTTCAGATCCGTAAGAGCATGCGCACGCTCCTGCACCGAATCGAAAACAACAGACCGAGACGACAATGGCGACGGTGGCGTCGACGAGGGTGATTCTCGGTCTTGGCTTGCGCTTGGCGAATCTAAGCCGACCCACTTCATCCTGAGTCGAGGGTGAGATGTGTGACTGAGATCAGAAGTGGTTTGAACGGAAGCCTCGTCTGTGATCCCCGCCAAGTCGAGAGCAAGTTTGTAGATGCCTTCGGGGCTGCAGCGATATTCTGGATCGAGAAGTCTCCAATCTCGTAGCTTACTCAACGCCGAGGGTAAAACGGACGGATCATTTTGCTCAGCGGAAATATCGGCGCGGTCGAGCTGGAGAGCGTTGCAAATGGACAAGAGAAGCGTTGATGGGAATGGATAGCGACGAGACGTCGATTGAGACTTGAGATGGGATGGTAATAGCACAAGTAGCCTGTCGAGAACTCGCTTGCCCCTGATTGACAGCTGAGCGTGGCAGGGCTTCACGGATTCCTCCTTGAGCGAGTGGTAACCGGAGTGATGTTCGAGTGGGCATTCATTCATGATCTTCGTAAAATCTGGCGAGCGCTTCATGCGACAGCGGGCGGGTCACGAGTAAGCATGAGTAGGACCCAGTCGTGAATGAAGGATTACAAAAACATGGTATGCATCCGAAGCGAATATGCCAATGTACAAGGTAGAATTTCGATGTGGGGAATGCCAAACATTGAAAGGCTCACTCACCAGGTGGAGACAATTTTTGCCGAGTCTCATTTTCGACTTCCACTGAGCGCCGGCTCCCGAACCCCCTTTGATATAATAGTACCTGTTGGCATTCGAGATCGGCAGTCAGCTAGTATTTCCTGCGCGAGCTCCGTGAACAGTTACCTGGATATTTTCCTCTACAACAACCCTCCCATTCCAGTGCAAGCAGCGGGAGGCAAAGAACGGGCGCCGTCATCCGGAGACGTATATAACCGAATAGTGTATAGTGTTCGTAAGCTTAGGCGATGGTTTAGTAAACGTCTTGTCACGTCCCCCATCGGCCCTGCACTTGAGGAGTGACTGGTAATTCACAGCATGAGTTGCTTTTGCAAGTCTGATCCCTGCAGAGCGCAAGCGGGTCCTGGTAGACTCCACCAAAAGGTTCGCCCTCGTTGTTTGAAACCTCCTAGGACCTCCTTTTCCTAAATCGACCAATGCCCATATCCTGTAAAGTCTACTGACTTGCAACTTAAAATCTCATTTAATTAGATATCTAGATGCTTCCTTTGTCCGATAAAGTTTTGCTTCCGCGTCTCCGAGGGTTGTGGTTCTTTTGAAGCTGGTCTTTGTGGGGAGTGTCAGACGCTTGCGGTACTCGCAGGAATGTCCAGCGAACCTCTTCTGTTGCAAGGACGCCCATTCCGACGACCCTTGATACTATGCGCAAGTAAAGTATACTCGAATTCTTTACGAGAGTCCCGTGATCGGCGGTACCGTTGGTTCGGCTAACGACGAGATGTCCCGACCGATTCGGCCGAATAGACTGAACAAAGGTTCCCTTCCTTTCTACTACACTTATCCGTCAGTCATGAGTATTTGGAGTACTAGTCTAGAAGAAATGATTCCGGTCAGCCAAGTCCGAGGAACGCTTGTGTTAAAGGCAGACATACCCATCACTCAGCCGCATCGCGAAGTTGGATCACATCATCGGGTGGGGGCACATGGTGTGAGCGTCGTGAAAGTAAAGCCGATTTGAGTGGGAGCAAATCCACTGATATCTCAATCGGGAGTACAGCATCTTCGAGAAGCATAGTACGTATCTCGTGTGGGTGTCCCGGGAACGTACTGGGAGAGTCTGTCCGATGTCGAAAGACCTATCGTAAGGTTCGCTTAATCCCGGTGGGGTCGGCTGGGCAAGCATGCCTATGGTCGTGACATCCGGAGTTTTCTTCTCCTTTCTGTGGTTACGCTCGGTCCGCTTGTAGCGACCTGGTGTTCGACGGGTTGTGACAATGTACCTAGTAGTGCAGACGAGAAGGTCGGAGTGGATTACATAACATGGCCTGTGCACATGACTGATGCCGCTTCAGGTTTGGAGAATTTCCGCCTAGTAGGTAACTGACATCAGCTCTTGCAAAATCGAGAATTGGAGTCTGTCTTCTAGATGATGATGATTCGAAGAACGATTTACGAAGAATGGAAGACTCGTTGTCTTTCTAGTTCTTCCTCCAGGTTGACGTCTACGTACGCGTCTGCTCGACGCTGAACGGTACCGCGATACAAACCCTGATGAACATCCGCCACCGGGTTCATGAACTCAATAGATATGGTGGTAACGGGGTGAGTTCATACGTCAACGGTGCGTGCTCGACTCTTTTGAAATGATGAACAGGTAGAGGCCGCTACGGAAGGGTGGAAACAAGCACTGGCAAGGCGATCAGACTTCCAGGAATCCCGTAGACTGGCCTTCTTGGAAAATTTTTGATGTTTATGTCGATGCTTGTTTTTACTACTTCGACCCAGGAACCATCGACACAACATGGGCGCATCAGGAAAGTGTTTGTGCGTATGGTCTGTTATGCCCGTCTGCTTGGTGGTAGTCCCTCCTTTGTCGGGCAACGGTTCATTTAGGCGCGCGAATCAGTTGACTCGTATCCAACTGCGGATGCGTGCCCGCCGCCGCACCAGGTGGCTTGCGCGTGGGACGGGGGTCGCTTCTGACCATCAGGGACATTAATATTGCAGAGGAAGCTCGGGACCAGGTGTAATAGTAACCTTATCTTCGGAAGTTATGTAACAACAGGGGATTGGACTCGTCGTCCATTCGAAGTAGCAGAAGAGAACAAGAAGCGGAAAGTCTTTCGCTTTCCTCGGAGTCGAGTCCACTATTTTAGTGGCCCCAAGTCTGAACCCGCTTCCGATCTCCCCCCTCCCACCCATCATACCATGAGGTCCTTGGCAGCGGATACCGTCGCGAGGTGTGCAGTGATGCATTAATTGATGAGACTCGGCTCGCTGATTGATATATTACTATCCCAACAGGTCGCAGCGTGGCCAGGTTCCAATCGCTGGTCCCAAAACCATCGTGCTTCCGGTATTTGCAGGGCAAGGAACAGCGAAGTCGAGCTTGAGACATGCTGCAGACCAGGCAATCCGCGACGCCAACTCTCCCACAGGCTCCCTTCTTCTCTCTTCGTGCCTCGATGTCTTCCTCGCAGAACTCGCAGCTTTATCCCCACAGGAACTCGACCAGAGTGGCATATGCCCCTCTGATTTTGATACTCCCCATCGTTTGCTTATACCCGACCCTAAATATGTTAAAAATCACATCATCTCTGGAATTTTTCTCTTCCTCACACAGATACTACGCTATCAGTCCTACATTCAATCCACTTCTCGCTCTTTCATTGATCTCCTCCAAACCAACATCGACCACACCGCCGGAGTCCTTGGTCTATCGTCTGGAATCTTTCCTGCTTGCGTTGTTGCTGCATCCTACAACCCACTTTCCTATATCACCACTGCACTCGAAGTCTTTCGTTTAGTATTTTGGATCAGTCTGCGTGTCTTACAGTCTACGAGGAAGTTGCTCAGCGATAAACCTGTGGATACCACCCTTCCTTGGAGCATAGCCTGTCTCGGTTTGACGAAAGCCGATGTCGAACAGCAAATCGCCCGATTCGAACAAAAGGTTTGTTGGTAGTCGTATCTTTCTCCGTCACGAACTCAATCTCTTCAGCATTGTCGCGTTCCGTCGCTTCGTGTCACGGCAGTCCTCGATGAGAAGAACATGACAGTCTCAGGTCGGCCAGATTTGTTGGTTAGGTTTTCAACCTTCGTCTCTCGGCATTGCGCTGTGCATCCCACGACGGTCGATGCGCTTTACCACTCGGACCTGCATTGTCCAGGTACTCGCGACCAGATCTTGACAGACGTCCGCAAACGGAACATCCATTTTCCGGATTACACAGATCTTCGCTGCCCTCTGAGATCAACCATATCTGGAGATATCGCTATTCCTACTTCTGGGCATCCTACACTCGTCCACCTGGTACTTGACATGGTGCTTGTTTGTCCTGTCAACTGGGATCTTATTACAAAGAAGGTGGCGTCTGTCGTTCCGACCGACGTGGGACTTTTGGCTATCAATGTCGGTCCCGGATCAAGCGCTCTCCGGGCTTTGGAGAGAGTCGTGCCTGAATGCGTCCTGCGTTGCGTCGACGCGACCTCGGATTCACGCAGAGAAGCCTCTTCTACCCCTGCGAAACAAGAACCTATTGCCATCGTTGGTATGGCAGCTCATGCACCGGGCGCCGCTAACACTGCTCAGTTGTGGGAGGTACTCGAAGCAGGTATCAATACCGTCTCAAAGGTTAGCATAGCTGATATATACCTTTAGGATGACTGATGCTAGTTATCTAGATTCCGGACGATCGTTTCAGTCTCTCTTTGCACTCTACGACTGATGCCGAATCACCACCATGCGAGATAAAGGTTGATACGGGAAATTTCATGACAGATTTTGCCGATTTCGATCACAAGTTTTTCAAGATTTCGCCACGAGAGGCGAGGAGTATGGATCCTCAACAGCGTGTTCTGTTGCACACGGCTTACGAAGCCCTCGAGAGCGCGGGATATGTTCCTGATGCAACACCATGTTTCCGACGTGCCAGTTTTGGCTGCTATATCGGAGCAGCGACACAAGACTATGCTGAGAATCTTGTTGACAATATTGACATTCATTATAGCACCGGTTGGTCTTCCGTTTGAGCGTTTCCTGATTGAGTGGCACTGACGTTCTCTCAAGGCACACTCAGGGCGTTCTTGAGCGGTCGCATATCGTATGCTATGCAGTTTGGTGGACCTTCTGTCGTAGTGGACACTGCGTGCTCGTCTTCCATCGTGGCGATCCATCAAGCTTGCAGAGCGTTGATGGTCAAAGATTGTGATGCAGCACTCGCGGGTGGCGTTAACATCATGACCAGCCCGAACGTACGTGCGTCATGCGTCATTGATTACATCGAGACTAACGTGTGATACAGATGTTCGTTGGCCTTGAACGGGGTCGCTTCTTGAGCCCCTCGGGCCAGTGCAAAAGCTTCGATGCGTCCGCGGACGGTTATTCGAGAGGAGAGGGTTGCTGCTTGTTCGTCCTCAAGCGGTTACGCGATGCTATAGCGGAGAACGACAACATCATGGGCGTTATTCGAGGCGTCGAAGTTAATCAGAGTGGCCTAGCGCCATCCATCACCCACCCCCATAGCCCTACACAATCTGATCTTCTCAAGACACTCCTCGAGAATTCTCGTATTTGTCCGACGCGCGTTAGCGTCGTCGAGGCCCACGGCACTGGAACTGAAGCAGGAGACTCATGCGAGCTTGCGAGTATCCGTTCGGTTCTTTCCCAGGGACGAACGCGGGACAACCCTCTTCATGTTACGTCGATCAAGGCCAATATTGGCCACCTCGAGGCAGCCTCCGGCGCCCTAGGGCTTTGCAAACTTTTATTGATGCTTCAGCATAACGTCATTCCGGCTCAAATCTCCTTGAAGACATTACATCCTCTCATCGCTCATCTGGATGTCGACAACACGGTTATTGATAGACATCCAGTTCCATGGGTCGCTGATACCACTCCTCGGGTTGCTGTACTCAACAACTTTGGCGCGGCTGGCTCGAACGGAGCGTTGGTACTTGAGGAGTACAGCAAACCCAATCGTCCTTCCAGCACCACGTCGTCATTCGTATTCGGCATTTCAGCCAAGTCGGCCGGAGCACTTGAAAATCTCCGGTCGCGATACATGCAGTGGCTCGGGGACACTCGACACTCCAACGTACCTTTTGGCGATATTGTCTATACTGCTACTGCTCGCCGCCAACTCTATTCTTTCCGATTGGCGGTTACCGCGAGCGACAAGGATCAGCTTATTCGGGCTCTCGACACTGCGCCCGTCACCCCCGTTGAGCCACACGGGGCTCAGGTAATCTTCGTTTTCTCTGGACAAGGCAGCCCGTATCTCAATATGGGTGGTTCTCTTTATGCCACGTCGCCTGTCTTCAGAAGCTGTATCGATCGGTGTCAACGTTGCCTTATCTCTCTTGGTTATTCCGGGATCCTCCCCATCATCTCATCGGAGACCTCTGATTGCGTCTTTGGGCCGGAAGAGGAGTTTGAAGCTTATCAATGCGCTATACTTGCTGTAGAGTTCGCTCTTGCTAGCCTATGGAAGCATTGGGGAGTGGTTCCCGCCGCCGTCATCGGGCAAAGGTTGGTCATTGCCTTACCATTATCGTATGTGGACCTAGCTTAGCCCCGGTGTCAGTCTAGGAGAGTACGCTGCAATGGTGACAGCTGGCGTCCTGTCAATCGAGACGGCGCTCTCCATCGTGGCAAAGAGGGCACGCTTAATGTCTCAGAGATGCGCCATTGGGAAAACAGGAATGGTTTCCATCAACCTTCCTTCCGCACAGGTGGAGGTTACTCTGGCGGCTGATACGTCGTTTTCGAACGTGACGGTTGCGTGCGTGAACACGGAATCCTCTTGTGTAGTCTCCGGACCCGTTGAAGAACTACGAAAGTTGGCGACCCATCTGACGTCCGTTTTCGGTTGCAAGGCAGTTTCCCTCCAGGTTCCGCTCGGCTTCCATTCTTCTGCGATGGATCCAATTCTGGACGATCTCAGGGACCATGTCGCGACACTCCCGGTCCATCCTCCGTCCATCCCCATCGCCTCCAATGTATACGGAACTGTGGTTCCTGTCGGTGACAATTTGACGTTCCAAGCCGACTACTTTGCAAAGCACTGCCGCCAGCCTGTTTCGTTTGCCCGTGGCCTACGAGAGCTTGAGCAATACATGGATCCCTCCCAGATCGAAGCATGGATTGACGTTGGGCCACATGCGATCTGTTTGCCCATGATCGAGTCGACGCTGTCGCCGTCCCAAACGACCCTGTGTCTTCCGTCGATATTCAAAGAAACACCGGCATGGGACTCATTGACGGGTAGTTTGGCCCAACTGTACCGAACTGCTGTTCCTGTGGATTGGCGACGCGTCTTTGACGAACGCGTCGCTTGTTCTTGCGTTGATCTGCCCTCATATCCGTTCGACTCGCAGAAATTCTGGGTGCCTCTTAGCAATCGTGCGGTCCATGCGACGTTGGAGCCGACACCCCCCGGTCACCCAATGTTGACTTCCTGGTCTCAATACCCGTCTCGACAAAACGGCAACGCGGCGATCTTTGAAACGCCTATCAGCTGTTTGGCGAGCTATATGGAAGGGCACAGAGTTGGTGGTTACGCGTTGTGCCCCGCGTCCGTCTACCTGGAACAGGCTCTCGCTGGCGCAGTCATCACGCAACGTTATATGGAGTTGGATTTCGGGAGGTGCATGCCCGTTTTACGCTCTGTGGAGTTTTCTCGTCCTCTCGTGCTTCGGGGGGAGATTCGTCTGATTATTCTTACCCATGTCACTGTTCACGGGGACGGCACAGGCTCGTTCAGCATTACCTCTCGGTTGGAGTCCTCGCGAGAAGAACACGTCCACGTGCATGGAGATTTGCGTTTTTCGTCTGTTCGAGAGACGACGTCGAATCTCGCTCTCGAGCTACCTGGCGTTGTTAGGCGTGCAGAGCAGGTCACTTGCCAGGATCATGCGCCAGAGGTGTTTGGTGCGAATGCTACTTACGAGGTGGTCTTTCCGCGGGTCGTGGAGTATGCCAAGGACTATCATACCATTCGATCGCTCACCGTCGGTGAAGAGGGTGCCTTTGGCGTCGCGCGTATTACCCTGTCGGGTTCTTTGGGCATACAACCCGTCTTTCTCGATACGATGCTTCATGTCGCTGGATTCATGGTCAACCTACGAGGCGATGTCTCGGACGCATATATATGCAGCAGTGTCGGCCTGCTCAAGGCACTACGTGATCTGGTGGACGACAAACAGCCGTACACCGTCTATTGCACCAACAACTGGATCTCTTCCCGCGACTTTGTCACTGCAGATATAGTAGCTGTCCAGGAATGTGACCCGCCAGTGGTCGTGGCGCAACTCCGAGGCGCGCAGTTCCGTAGGGTCCGACTGACGAGCCTTCATCGGGGCCTCGCCATTGCTGCAGACCCGGGCGTAATTCGAAGTAGGACACGCACCGATTCTAATTCGATCATCACGCCTTCCTCTCCGCGTAGCGTCATCTTTGGCCGTTCGCGTTCGAACACCCTCAGTACGATGTTTCGTAGTACTGGTCCTGGTGTCGACAACGCAGAGGAATTGTATGCGAGTGGGCCGCCTACGCCGCAAACGTTGGTCTCGGAGGGCGGTGGCATGTTTGAGAAGCGTCAGGTTTCAAGCATCGACGGAGACCGCATTCGAACGATTATGGCCGATGTGCTAGGGATCACAGATAGCGAGGAGATCAAGGACGATGCGGATTTTGGTTCACTTGGCCTGGACTCTTTGGGATCTATCGAGGCGCAGCAAGCATTGAGGGTCGCGTTGAACAGACCTATCCCGCATAACATCTTCACCGAGTGTTCCACGCTCTCCGCGCTTTGCGACGTTCTCGTGGATGATTTGAATGGCACGGACGTCTCGGACGGCAAGATCTATGATGGGGAATCTTTGGTCTGCTTCTCTCACCCATCCGACATCGCGCTTGTGGCGTTGCAACAGTGTCCAGACAGTTCACTTGCTCCACTTTACCTCGTGCATGATGGCAGTGGCCTCGTCAGTGACTACGAGCGTCTCTTGCCATTACACCGCGACGTGTGGGGCCTCAGCAATCCTCGTTTCTTCAGTGGTGATCCGTGGGAAACGCTCGAGGAGATGGCTCAGGCGTATGCGCAAACGATCGAGCAACATGCACACGACCGCGCGTTGATGCTCGGAGGTCAGTCCTTTTCTTGTCGAGATTCATGACGTATCGTCTGACGTTCCGCCTTTTCCCCCACAGGTTGGTCATTTGGAGGCGCCGTCGCCTTTGAAATCGCCCGGATTCTCACCTCTCATGGTGTCCAGGTGAAAGGCGTCGTGTTGATCGATTCACCTTCGCCATCTGCACCGCCCTTGTTGTCCGACGCCCTCATCGATCATCTCCTCCGTGATCAAGAACGTGCCGCCGACTCTGGGACGACTTCGCTGGTCGTGCGCCAGTTCAAACAGAGCACGGCGTTGTTGGACGCGTACATGCCCAGCGCGCGAGATGGAGACACAGCCCGGGCCGTCTCGCTTGCGTTTTTGCGTTCTACTGTGGGGTTCAGTCCAGAGGGGGTACCGGACGTGCCCGCGTGGTTCCGTGAGCGTGGTGACGCTGTGCGGGGGGAGATCGTCGGGCCTTGGGAAGCCTTGGTTGGAGAGCCTATCCCAGTTTGGGACGTCCCTGGGCATCATTTTGAGCCGTTTTCGCGTGTCTACGTGAGTCTTGCGTGTTTTTCATCCGTATGTGTGTGCTGATGAGAGTTCGCGTAGGTCAAGGAGACCTCTGTACAGCTCGATCGAGCGTGTCGGTACTTGGAGACGTTCTAAAAAGAAAATCCGACATTTTACGTTTCATCTCGCGCCTGCTCGTTTTCTTATTCTTATATTTTGCTGGATCCACCTTCTATCATGACATTCGTTGCAGATCGTTCGTCACGTATTTTTCAGCTTTCATCCCTCTCTTTGCGGAATGGCGTGTTTGGAGTTGGAGTTGCATGATCACAACATAGACCACAGTAGACCATTGGAAGGTTTTTTTTCGTACATGGTGGCAACGTGGAAAAAAGGAGAATCGACAATGTCTCGTGTACCTTGAATTAAGGATAACATTGTTGCATAACAGACTCGAAAGATGTGTTTCGAGCTTCAGGGACGGTAGCTGTTCCATTCGGTGGATTGAAGGGCCGTTGTAATCTGAGGTGAAGTGTAGACAACCTGACTTGCGGTACTCATCGTTCGTCAACACTCGTCGCTTGTATCCATTTGTAGGACTTTGACTCGTTTCCATTGGAGTCCAAGTATCAAGCTCTGGGTCTAACTTAGTTCCACTATTTCTTTTGTTTGACAAAACCGGTTCGTCTCGGACTCCGGAGACTCCTCACACTGCGACATTTCGACAGCATACCATGCGCGTCGCCAATTGAAGGAAGATCCAAGCGATATGTATGATATGCATACTGGTTGACTGGGGGAAGGACGTCGGAGCGCGACCAGTCTCCGCCCGAATTTCCTCAAAATTTTCCATTGAGCTCTTGTTCTCTTTCCAAGCAACTTCGCAAGCGTCTCGACTCGGTTTGGATCCACCACTATGTACGTCTGTCGAACATGCGTACTTTTCAGCGACTACTAAAGGTAAGCGTCCTCCTGCGATATCCGACTTTTTTTTCCACACCAAATCGTCAATGATCAGAAAAAAAATGATACTGATTTAATGAATATGACCCGCTTGACAAGCGGGAATGACACTATCTATTCGTCTATTCTGAGGCTCCTTGCAATTCGTATTGTTCACTGCATGGGAACCGAGTCACTTACCAACATTTGTTTCAGGAATTGAGCTCAAGGTTAGCCTTTACGGTGGTTTGCTCCCCGGGTGTCTCCGAGTCTCAAGTTTGTCGCTCAACGAGTCGAGCGATGCCATGTGGTGACGTGACACTGTGGCTCGAGTGTTCGGTCTATTGTGAAGTTGTACGATGTCAGAAAATACTTCAAGCGCTGCGTCGAATGGGGCATTACATCTCTATATATACTGCTTGTATACCAGTCACACTGTCCAGTTACGTGTTACTATGCTTCGGTGAAGCACGATGGACCTTCAAGATGTCGGACTGATCAATGACAAATATAGCACCACACTCGAATTCAACTGCTATCACAAAACTACGACTCATATATACTCAAACTCGGTTACGATCGCAAACGCGACACGGCTGTACAAACGACGATCCAAAAATCATGGAAGGCTGCGCTCAGTACCCGCGAGGGACTAGGCTACTAGCGATCTCCTGGGGCTTCTGCTTCAATAGTTTGCTCCTCGATAATCATAGAGGCATGGTAGACATACCAGTTCGTCAGAAATCGTCAGTGGACTGGCCACTCTCCTCCGACGCTTCTTCGTTGAGAATGTCAGAGGCACTGAATTGCCACCTAGGATCTTCATCAGGCCACCAGACCTGAGAAACTCATGAGCATGAATCATCCATGTCAACAAAAAAACAAACAGAGTTCGACATTTCCGAGGCTTCCTCGCTGAGAATTTCAGAGGCACTGGCGCTCCAGTGGAGATCAAATTCACCGAACCAAAAGGGCTGAGAAGCTCATGAGCATGGATCATCCACGTCAACAAAAAAACATACCATATTGTATGAGAATAAAGCACGAGATACACAGGATTGTTGTTTGAGGATTGATGGATCCAGTGTGCAGATATTCAGCCCATTTTATACCCTTTGGTGGACCAAACAGATAGACACAACGATTGCAGCTTGGGGCATATTCGGCATTGCTGCAAGTGACCCTCAACGTCATGCCAAGGACCTGGGCGACATTGAACGTACTCGGTTATCATTGACCAAATTTGATAGCTGAAATGGAAGCAGCGAACGTATCTGCAAATATCACGGTTACGTTTTGATTTGAATACCTTCGTCAGCCTACCTGTGCAGCACGAGGCTCAGTTTGAACTCTCGAGACAGTTGATTGCCAGTGGACCGCAACACCTCCTTACGACACTTCCTGCCGGCCGAGTCTTTGGCAAGCTTTTTACTCGGGTAAGTGGCGTTTTGCTTGTTACGTTTTGCACATCCTGGCCTGGTATTTCAGTCCTAGATGCCCCGCAACTGATCAAGGGAGGGAGAACGTGTAGGCACACGCTCCTCGAGTGGAACTTGTCTCGAGAGTCGAGACCAGTTGAACCCCACCTGACACCGCTTATTGTATAACGTTATCCCTCGTAATACTTGATTGACGTCACGGTAGATACATAAGCACTGTGAGCAGTGGCATAAGTATGAGCACTCCGAGTCGCATACAACCGAACCTTTCGGGGCAAGGCAGAAATGAGACTTACGATATACGGACACTGATCGGATGCCACTGGCAGTGAATCTCGAAAAAGTGCCGGTGATTGCTACCGACGACCCGAAAATCAGTTCAAGCACGACAAAAGGAGTATCAACAGAGGGGTCATGGTATTCCAGCATGTGTTGAATGGAGGAGAAATCCTCAGCTTGGGAATAGTCCTGAAAAGAGCCTACCTCGGTGTCTCAAGCACGACTTAGTGATTCCAATCTCGCCACAGTTCTGGCTGTTACTGCGCGGGAACGAACTTTACGGGAGGCGAGCAGCGGCGTTGAGGGAGGCGAATAACTGGGTCCTGAATGTACTTTTTATTGAGGAATACATTTTTTATGCATCGTAATAGTGCGGTGTTTGCAGCCCACCTGACATGAAGTCACGAAGCAGCCAATGCTGCAGCCTCGCATCATATGTCCAACAACGGTGACCGTGTCGTCTAGCCTGTAGTTGCTGGCCCATCTGAAAAGGCTTCAGGATCCCATATTTCGCACCAACGTATCCTAGTCAGTTGCCCAATGCAAATAACGCTGACAAATGATGGATGCAGCGAAAATAATTTTTTGGTTTATCCACCTTGGACTTCACCTTTTCATTGCGGGCGGTAAAACTAACCGAGTTTCCGTAGGCAATTGAACCTTCTAAGGAACGTGACAGAGTTCGACTCATGATGCGAATCTGAAGCGAAAGAAAAGCCCCAATCACGGAAGCAATAGAGCAAAAATGTGGTGATCATAAACTGGCGCATCAAAACATCATAAAGAGCTTGCCTCGGATGCGACTTAGAATCAGACCCAGTGCTTGTTGTTGAATTGAATGCGAGAATCCGCGGTGGCACCAATCTTATCACCGCAGTATTCATCCGTTCTCTTCGTTATGATTAGCCTGCAGTAGTTTCCGTTGTGTTGGCTACTTACCAGTTTGAGGCTCTCGGTCACGAACAGTTTGCATCTAAACATGGGATAGGTCTTTGAAGGCGAAAGTAGTGCTCCCGTGATTGCAATTTGGGGCATCCTATGTAGTCTGACTAGTCAGCATTGCAACTTGAACCCTCGACGTCATGCCAAGGTTGTGGACGGCATTGTATGTGTTATCGCTTGACCACTATACCGTTCAACGTCGAGAGCCGTGATTGGAGGACGGGTAGCAAGATCCGGGCCTGCGGCGGTCATTGCTGGCTGCGCAAGGCACGAACTTTATGGAAGGCGAGTAGTGGCGTTGAGGGACGGATGGTTCGGTTCCGATTATATTCTCCCCACTTTTGTTCTGTAAGCGCTAGTAATAAATTATGCGGTGTTTGTTCACCTGACTTTGGATTATGGACCAGCCTCCTATCATACAACAGCGGTGACGGCAGCGTGGTATGTGAAACGTAACAGCGAAATGCACATTGGATTTCGCTGATGCCGAACTTTCAAAGTCGGCCGCATTCGAGGCAGCAGCGGGAGATCGCCAGATTGGGTGGTATGAGAAATGATGACGGTTTTCGCTCATTCATGTTGATGGTCTCGCGGACTTGTACGTCCGAGCGGCCCAGAAGGCGCCTATCCTCAGCGGGATTGCGATAGATGATAGCAACGATACCAGAGCCCATCGAAGATTTCCTCCAGAGATCGATCCAGGTCCCTGGGTGCACCTGGGTGGATCGAGCCTATGAATCGTGCGTCGTGCTTTATCCAGTTGTATTGTACTCGTGGTTATTTGGTTGCTGAACACTGTTCGAGGAGGCTCTGGCAACACGGCTCTCATGCGTCCTTCCTTTACCAAGTCCTTCTTAGGTTGGCAGCAAAAAAAGCCGGGATTGACGGATGGGTTACCCCAGTACTACGCTGCATGCAAAGCCTCTCGCGGCAACCAGCCAAACGACAGACTCTTCACCGCAAAGCACTAATCGCAGGATATCTACAGTGCGAATAGTCAGTGCAACGGAATCATTCCATATGTCAGTATATGGTGAATGCGACAAACCTATGCTGAGAAATGGAATCAAACCACTGGCAGGACCGACAAATCAGTGAGATTACGACTGGGCTGGAGAACGGAACTTCATTGATCTAGGTATTCGCGAGATCGACAAAATGCTTCTATATTATCGCGGTAAAGGGTCTGGAGGCAGGTGGTGCAAAGCCAGTAGTCCGGCTTCCACGTTCTGTAAGCCTTTGAGCGGAGGAGAAAGATTTCGCCGATAAGTTGGGAATAAGGGGTGATGCGGCCCTTCGCGTCGGTATACTGTACGAGTTGCACCAAGGAAGCTCAACAAAATTGAAAAATTCGGGAGGTGGAACGATTCCGCGCAAGTAAGACCAGTCTAGAATCAACACATCAGCCAATCCATCCCATACTCATCACGATGAGCCACAAACTGGATTCGCTCCACAAGCCTTCGAGAGGCACTCGTGCGCATTATTGGACTATGCCAGTCATAATTAGTTGTGTCGAGATCAAGGCACGAGAGCATACATTTCAGCTTTCTCAGAAAACATTCATATGGCAATATCAGGACCCCGTCTCCTGGTTGTTTGAGCGACTCCGCCACGTTGAAAACTTCACAAAACTGTTCATACGACGTACGTAGACCAGGAACGACTTTCCGGCGTTCTAGGACCGCACCGAACGAGATACGCTTCAAAGAAGCTGCAGTCTTCATTTTCCGCTCCAATCAGACATCAGAAGAGAGCCAAGAAACAATCCACTGACTTTTCTGGGGAGAAAAACTCGGCTCGGATGGCCCATGTCGCCAAGTCAACCATAAGTTTCCAAACCTCCAAAAGTGGTGTCATCTGTGACGGCGTAAAGCTTTGTAAGAACTTGGCTTGTTCACGGCTGACATCCCTTTGGATCTCTCGGAGACGCCTGGACTTGGCTTTTCCAACGCGATTTGCAGGTGCAGGGCGGCCATACGAGGCACAAACAAACCACACCCTATACAATGCCGCTTGGAAGCGATCAGACTCGTATCGTGTAAGCCGACTAGAAGACAATCGGGGGTCCTTTTTTCTGAACGTATATTGACATGAGCGACAGCGAAC
>JBBPNA010000133.1:0-66921 GCA_038090555.1 Boletus subcaerulescens | reverse complement strand
AACTCCCAAAACTCACGACAGCTGCATCATGTTGCCAGGCAAGCAAGCAATGCCCTGGCATCGACATCAGCTTCGTTTCTCACCCAGGAATCACCACTCACTGTAAATGATCACCTTCCGCAATTCGATCCTCTTCGATTTTCACCCTCCCGAAAGCGAAAACATGAACTGTTGGATCGGGAGCCAGCAAACAATATAGAAAAGGCTTACCAGGATGAACTGCACAAATCGTACGGTTGGGAGGATCACCTAAAAACAGCGGCCGTCAGCATGCAAGCAGCAGACCTCCTCAATGGAATATACTGCAATTGGCTACACAGTCAGCTCGCAGCACAAATGGAGAAGGAGCAGAATGCAAAAAGAAAGAAAGGGAAGTTGATGGGAGATGGCTTACCCAAGTATTTGACCAGAGACGAGTTCTATCAGCGGGTGGTGGACCATGAGAAGGCTGTGGAAGAAGAGGAACTAGCGAGGGAGGAGCGTCAGAAAAAGAGAAGTGAACGTAGCGAGGCAAGGGCAGCATGGAAGGATGCGGAGAAAGACCGGCTGAAGAGGAATAGAGCTCGACGGCAGGAACACAAGGCAGAGGTGATGGCCTGGGAGGCAGAGCATGATGGCCTGGAAGGCAGAGCGTGATGGCCTGGGAGGCAGAGCGTGATGGCCTGGAAGGCAGAGCGTGATGGCCTGGGAGGCAGAGCGTGATGGCCTGGGAGGCAGAGCGTGATTTGGCAAAGCAAGAACATCAACACCCCCAATGGAAACGCCCGGTCTTGACAGGAATTGAGCCAGCAACAAGGAGAGGAGATGGCAAAAAGAAAGAAGTCAACAGTGGGATTAATGTGGGCGAGAGTGGTGAGGACGTGGATGACAATGCGTCTGATCACACGTCAGGCGAGGATGATGGTGGGAGTGGAATCGAAGATTGATAATAGATAACCGGCTAGATAGACATCAACGTAATCAAACCTGTAGATATACTTTTTTTGGTCTGGCGCAAATGGTGGTGCAAGCACGATAATAGTCCAAACATAAAATATACAGCCATGACTTCACAACCCTCCTGATGAGGTGCATACTTCGTTAAACCATTGTTTATACATGTACAAAAGGTCCTGTAGCCTCTGATCTGATATATTTGCTTTTGTTGTGGCATGCGAGCCCGTGCAAATTTCCTGGCGCAAATGGCAGTGAATGACTGTACTGTCTAATAACACATAGCCCCAGACCTATCCCGAGGGGGTATGGGTTATAAGAGAGTCTTCTTCCAGTCTCATTCCTTTAGTCGCTTCTTCCAACATACTCATCCTATCTAGCTGTCTATGCAGGTAGGTGCCGTTCTTAGGCTGCTTGTACACGCTGGGCAACAGATAACTGTCCACGACAATCGTTCAATCGTCCAAGAAATTTTTTCTTCCTGTCAAGAGTGCATTGTGCTGTGGGCAAGCCGCTGACAATGAAACTCGAGGGCCGTCTTGCGAACACACTCGCACACAGTATGTCTGGCACGCACTCTCGTTTGAGTGTGCAGTTCTCAAGTGCGGATGCATCTTCGCCAACAGTCCGTCCAACCACGAAACCAGATCAAGATAAAATCTATTGCGGCTTAGTATCTCACCGGATACTAGTAATCAATGTGTTCCCCGCGTACGCGTCATCTCAACCCCTGATGCGTCCCCAAACGAGAGAGCGCTCGGCTTTCGACAGCGCACGGTGATAGTATCAATCCGAGAAGCACTGTCATCCGAGTTTGAGTTTAGCTGGGCATCGGACGTGCGATAGGCCGTCTGAATAATTTCATACACGAGTTTTTCGAGCGTGAGATAAGAGGAGCGATCAATATCCTGTATCGAGGGCAATCAATCGGTCATCAGACAAAATCTGTTAAAAGAAATGTAATGTGACTTGCCGTGGTAATCTGCTGGACGACCTTTGGATAGTCCACCTCCCTATACACAGCCTCGGTGTCGGTATGAGCAGCCTCGAAGAACGTGATACCGGTGATGATGCGTTGTTTTGCAAGACGCTCTGGGGGGTTGACACCTATGAGAACGGGGAGGACCAGGTCCGTCACGCGAACAATCGCTCCTGGCCGCGATCCTGCATCCGATCCCGCTGATCGCGCTATCCAATCCGATGCGCGTGTGGTGAGTTCGACTTCAAAGCCCTCCGCAAGGAGAATCTGCTTTGGGAGGGAGAGGATGACGCAAACGGCGTGTACTACTCCCCCTACTTCTGCTCCTGAATCCCTCGCAAATGCAAACACCGCATCTGTCACATCCTCGACGAGTGCCCTCGCGGTTGCGTATCCCTGCTCTTTCTTTGTACCTACGCGCCTTTCCACTGCTTTTGCGAGATGACCATAGTGCAACGAGTCCCTCACGTCGTCGGATCGTCCTGGTGTATTGAGATACAAAGGTGCGAGGTGGAGATGGACAGAGAGCTGGATGGGTTGAGGACGGGTGCGATGCCAGTGATCAGGGCCAATGGTGGCGGCGAAGTGGAGAGCAGCGACGGAGACGATGTCGGTCACAGGGGAGGTCATGTTGATTGACTGTTGGCCAGTGGGAAAACCAACCCGTCTATCATTATCATTTGGTTTGTAATCACTACTAGTATCTGACTTACCAAGATAGAGCAAGATGTGCACAAAGCCGCACATTGTCCGTTGACCCCCACCGTTACTGCCCCTGCAACATCATTGTATCGCTGATGACCACGTTGTCGGCAACGATTGGTGCGTCCCGACGAGATAAAGCGCACATCAACGCTGATCGGTGTAAGAAGGTCGTGATCCAGTTGAAATCAATGCTGGTAGCTGGATACGGACTGTGTTGTTTTCAGCTAATGGCGAGCACCTCGTGCGCGGGGGTTATGGAGGGATTCAAGTGTGGCGAGTGCAAGACCGCAAGAAAATCGCAACAATGCCGGGAGCGGACATTGTCTACTGTGCTGCTGTATCCAAGGATGACAGCAAGATCGCGGCGGGGACGATATGGGGCAAGGTGTTCGTTTGGAACGCAGAAACGTACAAGCAAATCTTCAAACACAAGGAGGATAATAGCCCCACTATCCACGGACTCGATTTCTCGCCCGACTCGAGGCGACTAGTCATGGCTGCATCGAACAACCGCACAGCCTCGGTCTGGGACCTTGCAACATCCATACGAGTATTACTACTCCCTCACGACATGGGTGTAATAGCAGCGAAATACTCGCCACAAGGAGACAAAATCGCGACGGCTACCCTTAGTTCCATTCGGGTCTACGACAGTAACGATGGGCGCTTGCTCGCGGACATCAAAGTGACAGTCTCAGCATTGTTCAACAAAGGTCTCCTTTGGTTCAACAACCACCTCCTTGTCGTGTCCGACAACAAAATCAAGCACATCGATCCATCCACACGGTGTACCGTGTCGGAATGGCCTGTCCCCAATAGCAACCAATTCTCGTGTATCACTCTACCAAAGCACGGGAAATTCGTCGCATATTCTACGGATCATACAGTCACATTCTGGGACATCTCGACACACACACAGCTCGGTCTTATCCAACACCCTCAAGACATATGGTCAATTGCAGTCTCACCAGACAGCGGTTTTCTCGCAATTGGTGGAGCAGACGGGGAAACCATCATTGAAAGTCTACATCCGATCAACGTAAGTGCTGTATATTGTTGGATAACAACGTATCTTACTGATTATCTTAGGAATCAATTCGGGGGCAAGGACAAGAGCGGTCCTCGGCACCGGGAGGTCACGACAATGATCTGCCCGACTTCACGGTAGGGTTTGCTCAGTCTGTCACTGTACCCGTCGCACCGACTCCACAGTATACGTACTCCAGGGAGAAGCTTTTATTTAAACACTCAGAGTCTACTTTGAAATGAGAACGTGCACTACCACTCGCACATTCTTGGCATTCAGTTATCCAAGTTTGCCTACGGGTCGAAACGGAAAGTTTTTTTTTTGTGCCCCACTGGCAGAGCGTGATGGTACGTTTTGTAGAACATGCGATGAAAACCCGGTGCTTGGGTAGAGCAATGCACGAGTTCTCGTTTGTACCCAAAGTTGGCTATTCCGAGACTGCTAATCCCGTGGACGCATCGAACTGCTTGATTTCCTTGTAGGATGCCACAAGCAGAGAGTTGTTGAGCCAGAAGAGACCCTTGTTGTACGACGCGTCGACTGTCAGAGCAAGAAGTCATCGTTGCTGTTGTAGTCACGAATGGAATTATGGGTAGCTGTTGCGATTCGATCGCCTTGCGGCGAGTATGTACTTCATTGCCCTAACCTTGTCGTCGTGGTCACCCACTCCACGTCGCACGAATGAAAGCTCATCCCATCGCGAACTTACTGGTCAATCGCGATTCTAATCTAGCACCAATGAGAACATCTGGCAGAGCTCAACGCGTTTTGCTTTCGACGCGCTCGTGATCAAAGTATGACTTCCGAGTCAGCCAGGTCAAGACGTTCCCTTTTCCTAACCTCTGGTCCAACCTAGATGTCTAGCTTCAAATGAATAGCAAGCATAAACGTCATGAAAAAGGGCGGGTTACAGACTCCGTTACGTACCAGCGCACGTTTCTTCATACCGAACAACCAAGAGGTAAATTGTATGAGCATAGTCGAAACAAGACAATCATCAGCATAGATACTACCCAGCTGGGTTACAACACATCGAGTGTGCGTACATTGTCCAGAATGTCAACGAGTGAGACGTTATCCTGGAATCGCACCGTGATCAAGCTATCAGCCGCGACGCGCCTGTAATCCACTGTCCGTCCACCCGTCGATGTAAGTGCAAGCAAGAGTGCACCAAACGGCTGTCTAAGATGCGCAACGAGCCTCCGTGCTCGCGTTTCTCTGTCCAATGGAACTGTATGCGCAGCAGCATGGTGCAACTGCGATTCGAATGCGGAATGCGACGAGGAATCCTCGATGTCTTCGTCAGGGATCTCTTCATCGTCTTCAATTTCGTCGTCGAGGAACTCCTCATCGTCCATGTTTGGTGACGGTGGTGGCATGTCTTCCCTCACGATCGCGCCACTTTTTTCCTCGCGCTCCAGGAGCGTATCTAGCCAAGGGTGGACGAGATACAGAGAATGCATCCGAGAGAGATCATATCTGGTTTTGATCTTCACCGTCCCAAAGGGAAGAGTCTCTGTGCGATAAATGCGGCCTGAACGTGTCCGGGATGGTGAAAGAGGTGGGAGTTGGAATGCGATGCATGGAAGCTTCATCCGACTTGCTGCGAACCAGGGTGCAGGAAGCTCGCTGAGCCGATCGTGTAGGCTTAGAGCGATATCAAGGTCGAATGAAGAAGTGGTGATAATTCTTTCCACTTCGGCGTTCGGGATTGGTAGGGGGAGGTGTGATGTTGCCCGTCCACTGAATACAGTGATATGGGCGGGTAGACAACTGTTGAAGCTTCCAGACTCCCCGCTCCATGCAAGAATGCTCACGTCTCCAGACCCAGCGAGAACGTGTGCTAATAGACGCCCCAGTGAGCCCTCCCCTTCACCATATATTGCTGGTATACCAGCAACAGAGAAGATGCCCAGCAACGAGTATGCAGCGTCCTCAACCAGCGTCGTCCGCCGGGTTGAGGCAAGACGCAATTTCTCCCGGATGCTGCTTAACCCTGGACGAAGCGCCATGAACTGCTCTGCAGACACTCCAGTGGCTTGCTCCATCTCCGAGATCACTTCTGGCGATTCTTTGTGGTTCGGCAGCTCCAGATTGAGATAAAGTGTCCAATCCTCGGTGTAAAAGTGGATGACCTTGGCGGCAACATATTCCTGAAGCGTCCAGGCGCGGGTGTTCCAGATGCTCCTCACGAGAGCCCCAAGCTGCGACGAAGAGCGAACGCCACGAAGGAAGACGATGACCAAGGCGGAACCCTGGTACCACTTGAACATGGCTACCAGAGCCTCTTGGAGCACGAAATGATTTGATTTATCAATACAGCATGTGTCGCTCCACGCCCACTCGAACCCGCCATCCCGAACGATCTTGCAAAACGTTTGCAACTTGTCATGAGTTGGAGATTTATCCAGATCGTACACCGCGATGTGTATCACATGTTGGAACAGCGGTTCGTTGTCTTCCCACTTGTGCGATAGCATGACAAATCGGAAGTATTGTCGTACTTCTCGCTTGATCCGGACATAGTCGATACGTTTTGTCATCGACGATACAAGTTCTTTGAAGATGGGTAGGGATTCGAATGCAGACACCTGTCCGGCCCTATCGTGGAGACGGCCGGTGGTCGTGTTGATCAGGACACGTGGCGAATGACGGGTTGTCCGTTGAACAATCCTGCGAATTGTTGCCCGTATGGTCGACGGGCTGATGTATTGGTCGCCGTGCTCTGTCAGTCAATGTGAATGAATCATCTTTATCACGATCACAAGGATACAACTCACGTTGAACGTCAAGGTCAGATGACTGCGCCAATTTCGAGAGCATCATCTCAAACGCATCAACCGAATCGTCGTACTGTCCTGTCTTGTGTAACGCTGCGTGCTTCATCTCGTAACCCCATGGTGACGATGGATCGAGCTTAATCACCTAATGGTGATGCATCAACTAAACTGCCCTCCATTTCGGAACAATGATAACATACCTGATTTGCATCGTCCGAGGCTTGTTCCCATGACTCGCTTGCCAAAAAAGTCTTGCATCGCTTCATGAGAATGCCTTGTGAGGTAGGGGGATCGAGGGACAACGCGGCCGTATAATGGGATATGGCCTCGTCATGTCGCTGGGCATCCACCGCGGCATCTCCGAGATACTCTAGCTTCTCGGAGGAGCGCTGCCTGAAGTCTGGGAGAAATTTTCAGGTGAGCAACGATACCAGAAGATGCGCGACCACTCACCCAGAGCCCATCCAAAACAATTACCATGCAAGTTTGCCTCCCCTCCCAACGCGCTCGTCATTTCGTGGAAACACTCGACTGCATCCTGAGTACGACCTGCTGCATACAGGGCATCACACAGACGTTGTCGAATCGTCAGGTCGATGTTATCAAATTGCCAGCCGAATATCTGTCACAGACGTGGGTACGCCATAATATACACCTCAGGAAGCTTACCAGTGAGATCATCAAGAGTATTTGACTCTCATGGCGTCGCATTTGGGCTCGTGCATGCTCGAGCGACTCTATCGCATCCTCATAGTCACTGCGCTCCATGCGCAAATTCCCAAGGAGAAGATACATATAGGCCTGCTAGGAAGGTTAGCGGCGATGTTTCCAGGTATTGGCAGATCGTGGACATGCCTGGACGACATAGCATATTGAGTTGGAGGTGACCGTAGTGATGAGGTCGTCTACACGGGATATCGCATCGAGGTGCTCTCCGGCCATAAACACAATGATAGCCTGAGTGAATATAAACAGGTGAGGTGCGCGCAAGACCGATAAAATACGAACCTTAATGAGAAGGAGAAGGGTAACGTGAGATGAATGGCAGCGTGCGAATGCAATGTCACAGGTGTCATAACCCTTGTTTCTTTCTCCCTTGCCGACAAGCGCCATACTCTTTGCGATGTAGGCAATCGCAGACGGTTGGATGTTGATGGCCTTTGAGAAAATTAGGGACTGCCCGAGTGCATGTGAAGGCAGAGCAACAAACACCTTTTCGGCATCCACGAGGGCTGTATCCCACTCTCGCAAACGAGCACGTACAAGAGCTCGACTAGCAAGCATAGCATGGCTTGTGTTCCGACAGGTGGCCATCGCTGCAGTCAACGACGCCTCCGCGCTTATGAGCTGATCATCCTTCAATAGGTCGAGACCAGCGGCGTCGATATGGAAGTCTGATTCGGGAAAACTGGGTTGTACAGGAGAGAATAAGATCGAATCCTGTGTGGAAACAGAAATTTGATCAAATACGACACGATTCAAGCAGACAAGCTACTTGCAGCGAGGGGAGGTAGATTTGAGAGTTCGGTAAGGTCCACGTGTGCAATGGGGTCAGTGCGACCCGTTCTCTCAGAGTGAGCAGATTCTACTGGGATGGAGCCAGGTAGACCTGCAGATGTCGAAAGCTGTTCGTCTTGCTGTCCTTTCTCGCAAGTGGATGCCTAACTTAGTCGTAAGATACGCCATTATTTCACATTTCACGGCACTCACGCTGACGTGGGATAGCCTTTTGAAGATGATTTTACCGTCCGCTCCGCCGATTGCGAGATACCGGTTACATGGTGAGACAGCAATTGACCATATGTCTTGAAGGTGTTGGACAAGACCGAGCTGAGCATGTGTCGAGACATCCCAGAATGTGACGGTACGAGTCGTAGAGTATGCGATGAATTTTTCGTGGTTTGGTAGAGTGATACACGAGCCGAAATTGCTATCGGGAACAGGCCATTCTGAGACGACGGATGCTGTATATGGATCGATGTGCTTGATTTCGTTGTCGGACATGACAAGGAGGTGGTCCTTGAACCAGAGAAGACCTCTATTACACCACGCGGAGACTGACACTGCGACCTCGACGAGCAACTGGCCATCGTTGCTGTCGTGGATTCGAACGGAATGGAGCTTGGCTACCGCGATTCGGTCTCCTTGTGGCGAGTATTTCGCTGCTAAATGCTGCCCGTCGCGGTAGAGTAGTAAAACTCGATTGGACTTTGCAATATCCCAGACCGAAGTTGAGTTGTTCGCAGATGCTACGACGAGTCGCGTCGAGTCGGGTGAGAAGTCGACTCCGTGGATGGTGTGGTAGTAATCCTCGTGCTTGAAGATTTGCTTGTGCGTCGGGTCTGCGTTCCACACAAACACATCGCCCAGACTTGTCCCCGCTGCGATCTTGGTGCCGTCGTTGGACAGAGCGACACAAAAGACATTGCTCGCTTCCATTGTTGCCATTTCCTTGCCGTCTTCCACTCGCCACACTCGAACCCGCTCTTCACTGCCACTCACAAGATACACGCCATCCGCAGAGAATGCGACGGCATATAACCTTTTACCAGCGTTGATTTCAACTGGTCCGTAACGTTCTTTCTCAACGACAGCGTTCAGCATCGATGTGTGCTCCGTCTTGTCAGGACGCACCAGTTACTGTCGACGATGTGGTCATCAGTGACACAACTTTGCAGTAGGGCGATCGTGGGGATCAAGGGACAAGGTGCGGCTTTTCCCTATTGTATACACGCTCGTTCTTGACTCGGATGAGTATGGGTCCGTGCGCGCGGTTCATCACCTCGTGTTTTCGGCACTTGTGCCGTGTTTCCAAAATCGTTCCAAGGCTCTGCGTCATGGACTCATGCACACCTACAATGTCAACAAATTCACCGGCGTCTTATCTTGCTCAATGAATTCGACCTGCGATGGGCGGCTCGAGTCCTTTCTCCCGCGAGATATCGTCACAAGGTACATTTCATCGCACATCCTTTTGCCCGAGGTCAGTTGCTATTCAAATCACCATCAGAGTTCAATCCTCTCGCTGTCAACTGGCCCGTGATTCTTCTTGTCATCTTCCCTCAGGATTTTACGCTCCTTGGAATGTCGAACCCGAGTCTTCCTATTTTTAACCCTGGCAAAACAAAAGTCTCTGATCCACTCCGGACGGCCGAAAGCGAAAATTACGCGAACTGTTCCTCCAAAACAGTCCAAGTGCACATTTTCTTCGTACGCTCATCGCACCACCCCCACCCCCGCGCGCCCATGCCGACATGTACCTGATACTCATCGTGAACTTGATAGTCATAGTCCTAGCAAAAATAGAGATCACATCCACCATTTCACTATATAGCGTGTTATGTGGGCAAATGCACGTTGGTCCTTGGATTCTAATAGAGGTTTTACCGACGGTATCGTTACCAAAGAGTTGACGCTCAAAACGTTCAAGGCCGGGTCGATCCCCCGCAACTCAATGAATGAGAACGATAGTGAAAGGTTATTGATTTCTTGTGCTGCAAAGTCCCTTCTCCCCCAACGTACCGTCCCCTGGTTGACAACGTTGAAGGTTCATATGCAACGCAAATCATTTCGCCCGAGAACAATTGCAAATTACTTAACTCCAACGTATGTGTTGGCGCGGGTCGCCACTGTGTTGCGAGTCAGGCGATGATCCTCGGGACAAACTCGGACAGTATTGGATGGGGGGGGGAGAAATGCAGAAGGGTGTTTAGACGGTATACAATGACCAGTTTCTGTGAAGACGAGGCGGAACGTGTAATGTCAGTGCGGTAGCATATTCGCGAATGCGCCAACTACTATCGCTTTGTCCTCAACGAGACGTCAGTTGTCCGACAGATCCTGCCATCCAAAACCTTGCGCGGACGAAGCGAGCATGGATCGCCAGGGTAAAGGGGGGTTACAGACTCTTGCGAACGAGGACATACCAAGCAACAAAGAGGAAATTTGCATTAGCGTAGTTAAAACAAGTCAATCGTCGGCCAAGATACTACCCAGGTTACAGCACATCGAGAGTGCGTACATCGTCCAGAATATCAGCGAGTGAGATGTTGTCCTGGAATTGTACCGTAATCAAGCTATCAGCCGCGACGCGCCTGTAATCCACTGTCCGTCCACCCGTCGATGTAAGAGCAAGTAAGAGTGCACCAAACGGCTGTCTGAGACGCGCAACGAGCCGCCGTGCTCGCGTTTCTCTGTCCAATGGAACTGTATGCGAGGGTGCAGGGTGCGACCACGGTTCCAGTGCGGAAAACGACGAGGAGTCCTCGATTTCTTCGTCAGAGATCTCTTCATCATCCTCGACTTCCTCGCTCAACAGATCTTCATCGTCCATGTTCAATGGTGGTGGTGGCGCGACGTCTTCCCTCATGATCCCGCTACTTCTTTCCTCGCGTTCCAGGAGCGTATCTAGCCAAGGGTGGACGAGATACAAAGAATGCATCTCAGAGAGGTCATATCTAGTTTTGATCTTCACCATCCCAAAGGCGTGAGTGTCTGCGCGATAAATGCGGCCTGAACGTGTCCGATAAGGTGAAACAGACGGGAGTTGGAATGCGATGCAGGGAAGCTTCATCCGACTCGCTGCGAACCAGGGTGCAGGAAGGTTATTGAGGCGGTCGTATAGGCTCAGGGCGATGTTGAGTTCGAATGAGGAAGTGATGGTGATTCTTTCCATCTCGGCGCCCGGGATTGGTGGCGGGAGGTGTGATGTTGCTGGCCGGTCGAAAGCAGTGATATGAGCGGGGAGACAACTGTTGAAGTTACCTGATCCTCCGGTCCACGCAAGGATGCTCACGTCTCCAGAACAGGTAAGGACATTAGCCAATAGACGTCCCAATGAAGCCTCCCCTTCACCGTATATTGCCGATAGACCAGTAACTGAGAAGATACCGAGTAACGAGTATACGGTATCCTCAACCAGCGTTGTCTGCCGGGTCGACGCGAGACGCAAATTTCTCCCGAATGTTCGTTAACCCCGGACGAAGCGTCATTATCTGTTCTGCAGATACCCCGGTGGCCTGCTCCATCTCTGACATCACCTCTGGCGACTCCTTGTGGTTTGACAACTCCAGGTTAAGATAAGGTGTCCAATCCTCGGTGTAAAAGTGGATGATCTTGGCGGCGACGTATTCTTGAAGCGTCCAAGATTTACGACCACTCACCCACAGCCCATTCAAGACAATCACCATGCAGGTCTGTCTCCCCTCCAAATTCCCTGTTTGGTTGAAACATTCGACTGCATCCTTGATACGACCTGCTGTATACAGAGCATCACAGAGATGTTGGCTGATCGTCATACCGATGTCATCAAAACTCCAGCTGAATATCTGTCAAGAAAGTGAGTCACGTCAGCCTTATATGCGTCACGAGGCTTACCAGGGAGATCATCAACAGCAGTTGACTCGCATGGTGTCGCATTTGAGCTCGTGCATGCTCGAACGACTCTATCGCACCCTCGTACTCGCTACGCTTCATTTGCGAATTTCCAAGCTGAAGATACATATATGCCTGCCCAGAAAGTCAGTGGTGATGTTGCAATGTACTGGCAGGTCGCGGACATGCCTGGACAACATAGCAAATTGAGTTGGAGACCGTAGCGATGAGATCGTCTACACGTGATATCGCGTCGCGATGCTCCCTGGCCATGAATACAATGATGGCCTGAAGGATATAAGCAGGTGCGGTGCGTCCAAGATTGCAAATGCAGACCTTGTTTAGAAGGAGAAAGGTAAGGTGAGATGAATGAGAGCGCGCGAATGCGATGCACAGGTGCGATAAGCCTCGTTCTTTTCCCCTCTGCCGACGAGCGCAATACTCTTTGCAATGTAACCAATGACGGTCGGCAGACTTTTGATGGCCTTGGTGAGAATTAGCTCAGCGCTTGTGTATATGAGAGCAGATCAACGAACACCCTTTCGGCATCCACGAGGGCTGTATCCCACTCTTGCAAATGAGCGCGTACGAGAGCTCGACTGGCGAATAGATGATGGGTTGTATTCGGAAAGGTGGTGATTGCTACGGTCAATAATTCCTCCACGTTCGTGAGCTGATCTTGCTTTCATAAAAGGAGAGTAGCGTCGTCGATCTGAAGGTCTGGTTCCTCGAGAGCAGGGGGTAGAGGAGACAGTAGGATCGAATCCCATGCGGAATAGGATTGGAGCAAGGAAGTCGATCAGATACGAAACGACCCAAAGAGACAAGCTACTCACAGCAATGCGAGGTAGACTTCAGAGATCGGTAAGGTCTTTCTGAAGTGCGTGTACAATGGGGTCAGCGCGACGCGTTCGGTCACAGTGAGCAGATCCTACCGAGTCGGAGCCAGGTTGATGTTCAGATGCCGAAGGCTGCTCGCCTTGTTGAGCTCGTTCAGGAGTGGGTGCCTAACATAGTCAGTAAAATACACCATGAGTGTATAATTCACGATACTCACGTTGATGCAGGACAGACTTTGGATGATGATTTTCCCCTTCATTCCACCAATTGCGAGAAACCGGTCGTCTGGCGAGACTGCGACTGACGATATGATTTGAGGGTGTGGGATAAGACCAAGGTGAGTGTGTGTCGGGATGTCCCAGAACGTGACGGTATGTTCTGTGGAGTATGCAATGAATTTACCGTGGCCTGGCATAGAGATGCACGCGCCGCTGATGCTCTTGGGGACAAGCCATTCCGAGACTGCTGATCCCGTGGATGCATCAAATTGCTTGATTTTGTTGTCGGATATGACAAGGAGATGGTTGTTGAGCCAGCGGAGACCATTGTTGAACGGAGCGGTGACTGTCACTTGGATGCGCACGAGCAAGTGGCCATCGTTGCTGTCGTAGACCCGAACGCAATCTCCTAGTGTGACTGTCGCGATCCGGTTTCCTTGCGGCGAGTACTTCGCTCCCGAAACTTCACAGTCGTGAGGGAGCTGTAAGACTTGTTTAGACGTTGTCGTGTCCCAAACCGAAGTCGTGCTATTGAAACCCGACAATGTTGCGACGAGTCGCGTCGAGTCGGGCGAGAAATCGACTCCGTAGATGCCTTTGTTGTCCTCTCGGTGCTCGAAGACTGGTTTTTGCGTTTGTGCGTTCCAGGCGAACACCTCGCCCCACAGTGTCCCCACTGCGATGTTGCTGCCATCGTTAGACACAGCAGCACAAAGGACATTCCTCGCTATCATCGTTGCCATTTCTTTGCCATCTTCCACTCGCCATAAACGCACACCCTCTGCACTGCCGCTCACGAGATATTCGCCATTCGTTGAGAATACCACTGCGCGTAGTCCGCTACCGCCGGCGTTGATTTCAACTGGGTCGCAATGTTCTTGCTCAACGATCAGCATCGATGTGCGCTACGTCTTGTCAAGACGCACCAGTCATTGTCGATGACATGGTCTACCGTGCAGCACGGCACTGATGGGAGTAAATGGACAAGGTGCGGCTTCTCCCATTCCAATACTAAGTCTAGGTTCATGTGCACGTTTTAGCGCCTCGTGCTTTCGGCACTTCATCAAGAAGAAATTTTCGCGTCACAAAATCTCGAGGAATCCACAAACGGTGTCTTATCTCGCTCAATGAAACAGGTGTGCATACTGCCGAAAGTGTACGAAACCCTAATATGCATTATGAGCATATCAACTGTTGTTCGGTCGAAAAATAAACGATCGCAACCGACTCAATAACACCCCGCTGATCTATAATTTGGCACGGCCTTAGCAAGCCCCAAAGCTACTTTCCATTTCGACTGCTTTGCGGATGCGACTTCGCCATTCTGTAACGTCCAGGGCAGTGGGGTCAAAGTACCCTGAATCAAACCTGAATGATTGGTCCCGAGCAACAAAGCTCGGTTATATCATTTCCACTGGGCCCGCTACTCTAGCGTGTCTCGTGGTGTCACAATTCGGTCCCTGTCGCTCGAAGTGGATAAATGGTTCTAGTAACAGGGAGCAAGAACGGTCCCCACAAGTAGATTTTGGGGTGCTGTTTCAGTAAGTACACCACAAACACCCTGCCTGTGGGACGCTTGTGCTACGTCCGAGTCTCTATAGGTTTGGATGAGTGTTTCTCAGCCGCATCTTCCGCTTTGGCTAGGGGCTGCTTTGCAGACATATAAATGCTGCCAGCCATTCTGGCTCGAATACGCATCAACACCCAGTACACTCCCAAATTCGATCCACAATGCCTCCTTTCGTCCCCGACGGTTTATATAAAATCCGCAATGTTGAATTCTCCCGTGACGTTGCTGGCTTCACTGAAGGTGCCAGCGGGCCCGGAGCAATCCTGGGCTACATAGATCGTCCAGGCAAGATCAACGCCTTGGTTCGTATTGTGCTTATGTAGAGGACCATACTCACTAGTTCTGTAGTGGAAGATCAAGAACGTTGGAGGCGGCAACGAGATCACCATCGAGAGCTTTTCCGCTCCTGGAAACTTTGCAAGTGCAGCCCAGTTCTCAGTGCGTACGCTTGGGGAACATCAAACGTATGGAACTGATCCACTGCTACTAGAAAGCCCGACTCTTCGGTTCCCCCGACCAGACGGTCTGGACCGTCGTCAAAGAGGACAGTGACTACTAGTGAGTTTTGGATTGATTTCCTTACTCGTCCTTATTCACATTCTGTTCCGTACAGTCTCCAATCTCCGAATGCGGAATTTGTCTGGCAGCTCACTCGCGATGGCGACTTCGCGCAGGTATGCATTTTATCATACCTTCGTGCACGCGGGCCTCTCACACTCAACCATTACAGATTGTGCTGATCCCTTTCACTGGGCAGAACAATACGCAGTGGACATTCGACCGAGTTGGAAACTAAGGAGTGTGAGGCTGCTCTGTTGCATTAGACAAGACATGTCTGAATGACCGATCAGGAAAGAAAGAAAACAGAAAGAAAAATCGGATTGAATGTATGGCAGAGTTACGTGGACTGTTTTGAGGTTACTGGACGGCACGAAGTTCGGATCCCCTGACATTCGATACGGCATTCCAACACGCAGACCTCAATATGCCCATACATGTCCAAGTTTTAGGATGGTGGCCAGAAGTACATAGCAGCAATATTCTCGTTTTCAGCCTCGCAACCGTGCTGTCAACTCTTTCTTGAGTGACTCCCAACTTTGTGGCTTCCCACTACATCCATCGTCCCCCTACCGCCACCATCGGGGTCGATCACTAGCATGGCACGTCGCCCGCTCTCCGTATACCAGAGTGCGCACGGAGCTAATGTTGCTTGTGCTCATACAGTCCAGGGATTGATAGTAGATCTGCCAGTGACCATGGAATCGACGACACTTTTGGCCTTCCTTCGACATCTTGGCGTGTTGATCCGTCCGGACTATAAAAGCCTACGTGGTGCCGACCGCTAATGTTACTCTAACCTCAAGGACCTTGTCAAGGACTCTGCACACCAAGGATGGCCCATCGCTTTGCGACCTCAATCTCTGAACTAATGGACCAAGCCTCAAGGATGACGTGGTAGAACGTTGACAGAAAATTAACATTTTCCATCTTTATCAGAGATGACGCTGTACAGGCTGCACCCCGTCGCTACTCGACACTTCATCCTCTTCCTTGGCTCCCTTCCACAAAACATTCGGCCTAGGTTAGAAATATATCTCGATTTCAACGCAGTCCCGCGGCGCACATGCGCAGAGACCTCCTAACACTATTGAGCAAAGGGAACATATTTGCATTAGCCCATGATCTTACACAAACAGAACCGGGGCAGCAACTCACAATTCCGCCAAAGGGGCAGCAGTCCGGCCCGTGGGTGCCCTCGCAGCTTGTACGCGCCTCGAGGGGGGAGGCAGAGGCAGTGAACGCGAGAGCAAGGAGGGCGAATACGTAAACAAACATGTTGGTTTGCTTTGAAAGAGACATGGTTGTGTAGTGCACAAGAGGGCGAATGCAACGAGGTAGTAGTGGGGGTTCAAGCTCTCTGCATGGTGGCTTCTTATACCTCAACGCAATGGCTCAAAGGGGGGGAATATACATATTACCCGAACTTCGGGTTACCCAGCTGACTTGCTGATGGAGCGTTCCATGTGGGCGACTGCCACGATATACATGAAACGTCTCTACAATGAGCTGTTTTCAGGGGATGTAACCGTACTACGGGCAGAGGGCATGGTGAGGTTCAGGTACTATGTCACGCCGTCATAGTAGTCAAAACCATTGTGTTTCGTCATTACCGCGTGCCTCGGGACAGACATTGATCATTTGTTTCATTTAGACGTACTGTCACCGAAGATCCTGATGTGACTGACCTGCCAGGGGAGGCTACTCGTTCGTCAGCTCAGTCACGACTACTATCACGACAGCTTCGGCGACCCACCAAACTAAGGAGTGCTACTGCATGGACGATGATCGATGAGGGTGGACCTTACCTAGTTACGAGCTCAGCAGTGACGATCATCGTCGACAAGAACCTAACAGAAGACATCCGAGTTGAGGTGTCCGGGCTGTAATATTTTGCGACGTGGTGATTGCATGGAGACGGGGGTGTCCATGTTACGGTAGCTAGAGTCGATACCGGCCGATAGCCATCAAGAATTCTACTTAGAAGGATCGATCGCGCTGAGCTGGTTAGCATGATACGTACTTGGCTACGCGAGGGGACACACGGCGGTTGCCATGGTTTGAAGTACTGGACGGCAAGAAGTTTGGCAGATCCCCTGACTCCATTCGACTCTACGGCATTCCATGCGGATAGCAACACGCAGACCTCGATATGTCCATACATGCAGCAATATTCTCGTTTTCAGCCTCGCAGCAATCTGCACCGCGCTGTCAACTCTTTCCTAACTCCCAACTTTGTGTCTCCCCACTACATCCATACCATCGGCGTCGATCACTAGCACGGCGCGTCGCCCGCTCTCCATGGACCTCCACCTCCTCCCCATACTAGCCTCTCCAATAATGCATGGCGTCGGGAACGAAGAAAACTCATTCATGCATCAATGCTGTTTCGTACATCTTAACAAAGTGTGGTGTACACAGTATTTTCGGGATGTGACATCCAGGACAAACGTCATCATTTTGGTCTATTGAGATTCGTGACTGCCTTGACCTCTTCTGGGAGAAAGTGCCCAATAATGCACGTCGCTGGCGACGATCACCAATCGCGGGACGTGCTCCCAAATTTCTTCCCAGTGTTTAACAGACGAGGAAGCAACAGCAAAGACTGCCGTATCGAGATGGTTCACTTGAAGACTGCGTCATCATTCAGTGAATGCCCTTCGTCCCCGATAGAGAACTAACCTTGATTCCCAACCATCGATCGACAGTCTCTTCGCACTCCACCGCCATACGATACAGCGGCATCCATGACGAATATGTCTCCAATGGTCGCCGTTCACGCTGAAGCCTCTCCGCGAAACTAACCAGAGGAGACATTAGCAAGGTCGACCGCACGACTTGGATCCAGTAGTCAGCTCGATTTCTTTGAACAGCACGAGTATGAAGAGGGAGCGTGTGGTGGGAAAAGAAGGTACATACTAGAAACGGCAGCTTCAAGGTTACGCTGCGACAAGCGTCAACCGCTTACTCGAAGAAAGCCTTTCAAAATCTAAACAGTCTGTTTAAATCCAAAAAACAGAGATCCCATCCAGCGTCTTTTAATACTCTGCGGGACGTGTACCATACCGCGCGTTAGATAACATTCAGATGGCACGTTGGTCCTCTGGCCCTTCTGATGTTGACGAGATGAACCATTGGGGTACGTGATCGCCTTGAAGAGATGGGCAGGACATGGATTCCAATATGGGTTCAATCTAGAATTGGGGTCACGTCTCGGTGGTGAGGGGAGTCTTCGACGTTGTCGTCATAAAAAGACTTGATATTCAAGGTCGGTTGACCCCAGAACAGATTATTGATATCGTGTACTCGACGTTGTCCCCAAGCAAAGGTGGTTGAGTTGTCCGCGAGTTGGGAATCAGGGCTTCGATGCGATGGATGAAGCTCGTCAACTGGTTATCTGGAAAAGTCTACGGATGCATTTTGCGCAAAATGGCATTTGCTACACGTATTATGTAAACAGGATCTCTAGAGCACACACGAAACTCTAACGACACAAGACCAGCAACACAAACAACAGTGAGAAATACAAGATTTAAAAGGGGGGGAACAAACGTCCATCTGATTATCCCCATACTTCTCCTCCCTTCGCCCGCTCACGCCACGCCGGCGAGCTGACTCAACACCGACATGACGACCTTGGGGTCCAACTTCCACTTGGCATCCGTCCCCTTGCGACTTGTCGACACCGTCTCGGCGTTATCCAGCTCATTCAACCGCCTCAACAATTTCTCGTCCCCACTCACCGCAAACACGCCCCGCGTCTCGTCCCCACTCGCCCCATCGTGCTCGTCCACGTCTTCGTGTCCACCTCGAACGCCCCTACTAGACAAGGGCACTGCCAAACCACTCCGAGGCGACTGCGCCGGTCCACCGGGGTGTAAGATCGCACCCACCGCCGTCGACCGTGAGACATTGTTCGGAAGGACGAGGAACGAGTTGGCACCAGGAATGATCCGCAATCCATACCGCTCGCCAAGGCTGTCAAAGATGTGGTTTTGTGCTTCGGCAGCTTGACGACGTGCCCATTGGCGATCAGGACAGTCATCCGTGGGACCGGTCCAGAAGCGCCAGACGATTGAAGCCTCGCGCTCCTCGACAAACGATCCTGGCGTGCGTTCGGTGAACTGAACAGAAATTCAGCCGATCAGTTAATGCGATGGGGATCAGTGACCTAGAAAGAGAAGATAGGCTTACGTAGTTCAGAATCTCGACACACGGCCCCTTCCACGTGAAATTCATATTCGCCACCATATTGATCCATGTCGCGGGCGTCTTATTGGTTTCGCGCGTCTTGATAAAACACCCGTTTTCCGAAACGATGCCTACGCCGGGAACAGCCGCGGCGATCTTGTCGAGAACACCGTTGACGGGCAACCCGCTCAATAACCACAGTTCGTTGCGCGGATCATCGGCAAAACGTTTGAGCAAAGCGAGGGCTCGCTGTTGAGGTTCAAATGGTGCGAGGAGACCAGCGCGGGACATGTCGCGGATCCAGATGGCACCTTCAAAGTCAAGCAGCAACAAACGTTTTGATGAGTGTCTGTACCTCGGGAGTAGTCGTCCCATGTCGATGACGGGGACCATTGCGAGGTCAGTCTGAGCGGTATGTTCCGTGTTCGCACGCAAGCAACGGGTGAGGAACGACATGACAAAGGCCTGAGCGGTTTGGGTGACGACGTGATTGTGGAGGTCCTCCCAGCGGGAGTGTGCTTCCTCGTCACTCATCGTCAGTGCCTAGGTTTAGTGAGATTTTCAACACATGCTTGCGAGATTAGTATCCCTACCTGGTAAATCGCATTGGCCGTACCACGCGTATCGTACGGGTTGACGGCAATACAAGAACGGAATCCCGAGTAACTATATGACCCGGTGAACTAGAAAATTATTTCGTCAGATGTCACGCTGTTGTACACAAACTTACTTACCTCGCTCAGAATGAGCGGCCTATGCCTGCCCTCTTGACACTCTACAAACTCGTGCGTCCTGAGTGCCATCCCTTCCCGCAAACTCGTGACCAGAAATGCGTCTGCCACTGTCAGCAACGCGAGATACTGACTAAACGTGACTTCTTGCGTGTGCAGAAAGACGATGGGCTGGTAGGTCAGCGTCGAAAACGCTGCATTAACGCGAGCAACGGCATCCGAGACGCCACCCGCGAGTTCGTTCCACTGGGTTGTTTGCAACGCGACTTGGATCAAGACAACCTACGGCGCGCAGACGTATCAGAAACGCAGTCGCTGGTACACCTAGATACGTTACCTTGCCCTGAAACTCGGGATTCTTCTTCAGGAATCGCTCAAACGCCTCGATCTTATGTCTGACACCCTATGGCAACTGCGCATGAAAACGACACACATATGGCGGTCGCAACGACGTACCTGAACTTCGTCAAGCTTGTCCCGCCCGACAATCATCTTCATGCCAGTATAGCGCTGTCTCAAAAGTTGAACCCAATATTGGACGTCGGATTCACGTCTATTCTATCGGGTCAGTGTCCAGGTCGTCGGGCCCAATGTGGGTCCGTCCTAGGAAATATGCCCACCTCTTCTCCTGCAGCGCATTGACGTCGATACCCATGGGGAAGACGCCGACGCAGACGAACCGTCCCTTGTGAGCACCGGTACCGCTGCCAAACGTGCCTTGGACTTGGATGCCCTTGGGAAGGGCCTCGAGCGCGAGGATGCGACTAACGGTCTGCCTGAAATGCCGGGCATAACTCGCGGTTTGAAAACCGACGAGATCTGCTGCGAGGATACCGCGTAGGAGAGACTCGCGTACGGAGAGACAACGGAAGATCTCGGAAGAGGGGAAGGCAACGTGGAGGAAGAAGCCGATTGGAGCGCTGGCGAGCTTGGGATTGGCACGAAGAAGCGCGGGGAGAAGCATGAGGTGGTAGTCGTTAATCCAAACTGCGATACAGGATGAGTGGTATGAGAGGAAGAAGCAAGGGAGGTACTTACTTATATCGCCTTCGCGGTAGTTGGCAATGATGACCTCTGCGAAACGGTTGTTGACGGACATGTATTGCTTGAAGGAAGCGCTCTCGTAAAAGAGCTTTGTCTTGGGAGCGTCCGGAACTGCGTAGTGGAGACACGGCCAGAGCACCTAGGTCAGCTGGTCAACTTGGGTGAGTCAAAAAAAAAACAAAATGCGACGGACCTGGTGGCAAAACTCGTCATAACAACTCTCAAATTCGGCATCTGGAATCCAAACGGGGACGCTCGCGCACATCTGGCGCATCCTCGAGTCGATGCTATCGCGTAGTTCTTGACCAAACGCGTCGGTGCTGTTTCCGAGTGTCCCGACCCAAAGTTCTTGGGTCAGACGGTCCTTGACGCTGTCGATTGCGTTCTTGAGACCACCGTTGCAGTGCGAGTTTGGCGCGGTGTGCCATGGGTGGTAGCCTTCACCGCGAGGAACGGGATAGCCGTCACCGGGACGGCGTGAGGAGGAACGAGACTGTTTGCGTTGAAGACGAGCGGTGTGGTGCACGTCCGTATGGGTGGTCTGGAACTTGCGTGGTGTGAGGTTGAACGAGGAATCGAGGCTGGGGATGAGCGGAGACGGGGGAGAGGGTGGCGAGGGACTGGCACCATTTGCAAGGGTGCCATTCGACCTGGGACTGGCGATGCTGGCAAACTTGGCGAACGGATTGGTCTCTGTGGGTGGTGTTGCGATGCCGGGTGACGTCGCGCGAGACTTGGTACCGGACAAGTGAGTCGGGAAACAGAAAGTCATGTTATGGGGCACACCTTGAGATCCTCGACGATGCTCTTCAAGGGGGTGTTTCCGCCTAGGGATTTGGAGGGCTGGTGACGGAAAGGTGGGTTCGAGGAGCCGTTGGGCTTGGCTGGAGTGGGGTCTTGGACATGGATGGTGGGCGTTGGTGGGTTTGACTCGCCAAGGACGGCGGTTGTGGGGAGGAAGAGGGAGGCGATGACGACGCGGTGGGTGCGGAGGGAGGACATGGTAGCCTCAGAGGAACATGACGAGGAGAAAGCCGGGAGAAAGGCTATGACTTTTTATCATCCTCCGAGCGGAGATCACTCAGTCACGAAAACTCGTCCACTAGGCTCAAACTGGAAGCCCTGATCACCGTATTGTACTGGCGGGATCGCGCGGAACGGCTTTGTCCGACTGGTTAGTTGGGATTGGTCAAAGAGGTCTACTGGGATCAAGAGGTCGCAGCAGGCCGATATAGTTCATTCGGCAACTATTTACATATGCGTTGGCACCGGAGGGCGCGTTACGGCCTGTTAGTCTAGCAACAGGATCCTATTACGGAGCATACTTATGTAGTAAGGCCAGTCGTATCCGTAGCATGGAATGGAAGTCAACAAGGAAAAAAATTAGGTACTTGTAGCACGGGAAGACTGAGCAATGACGCCTCTGATTCGACACCTCATCGAAGACCCGTCTGGAAGCCGTCCACGAGCACAGAAACACTAGCAGCGGAAACAGTGTGCAGTGTATGAGGTCTCGACAATATATCACGTGCCAGTAGTTATCCTGCTCATTGGGTCAATGGCCAAGGTGACCATAGGCGTTGGCACGGAACTAGATAGAGTACACGGGCGAAAGCACCCACCCTCTGAGATCCATCATCTCAAGACATGGTCACTCCGCCATCAACAGCAATCTGTCAAGTTCATTGAGTATCCGATTTCATCTCCCAAAACAAAAACTTACACTTTGTCCTGTTCAAGCGTATGTCAGACCATGTATGAAATGAATGTTGACGGATACTTGCCAGTGATAAAGTGCGCCTCCTTCGAGGCAAGGTAACTTACAAGGCTTGCGACATCTTCCGGCTGACCGTCGTGTTTGATCGGTCTCCTGCCAAACTGCATGCGCATACAATCGGTATAATCGGACAGCATGATCGGACAACTTACGGAGAGCTTCCAGTCGACCAAACCCTTATCCGACTTCGCACGCCCCGCCATCATCATATCCTCTGGCCAGATTCCAACTATGACTCAATGACAAGACACGGTGTAAACACATACATACTCAATGGGGTATCAACAGCGCCTGGAGCATACGTATTCACCGTAATGTTGTGATTACCAAGTTCCAGAGCTGGTATGATTGCTTTGATTGAGAACAAGGCAATGAAAGCAGCACGAGTGTTACCAGCGGTCTGGGTCAGGCCCCTGATAGCGAATTTGCTAGCAGAGTACGCCGAAACTAAAGGAAGCTCCAACTTTCCAGCGACGGAAGTTGCGCCGACAATCCGCCCTCCACGTCCTGGCGTTATCATTTGTGCTGCTGCATATTTATAACACAAAAAGGTCCCTCGTGCGTTGACAGCCATGATTCGCTCCCAATCATCCACTCCAGCTACAGCATGTCATCCTGTCAGTCAAAGCCACGGAAAACAGGCGAGTGTGGCTTACTGGAGAACATGTAGACAGACCCCACCATTGGCTACCAACTGCAACGAAAAATAGTCGGGAGCAGATTCAACGGTGGAAAAACGACGCGGAACTGACCACATCCAGCCCTCCGAGTCGTTCCACAGTGTTCTGTACCATCCCTTTGACCTCCCCTTCGACGGATATGTCGGCGGGAACCACATGCGTATTTTGTCCGATCTTCTCGATGTCATTGGCAACAGCACGCAGCTCATCACGCTTGGACGAGATATCGTTCAGGGCGATATCGAACCCATCCCTGGCGAGACGGAGTGCAATACTGCGCCCGATACCCTGAGCGGATCCAGTAATGAGGGCAACACCCTGGCAATAGACATACGGAGAGAGGATGAATGTGAACAGGATGGGTCAATTGGTCGCCACGAAATCTGGCTATATATCTTTTTGATCCATGTGGAAGAGGCCAGTCACTCTGCTCTTATGTCTGCGAGACGGAACGGCTGAAGCACGATAGTGCTGGAGAGGTCATCGGTAGTGGCGGAATCGACCGAGTGGCTGTGAACCAATTGAAACCCAGAACAACCTTACATAATCATGGACCTCCTCGCAGTGACTGGAGTTCAACGTTCAACGTTCAATGTTCAACGTCGAGCACATCACGCGTGCATGGGACTACCACAAGCCTAGATCGGCGTGTGTAGGAATGCAAACGCAGCGGGCGCAATCATTTGCATCATGATCATCGACCTGACCCCAATTATCGTTCTAGTTTCAGGGCGTCACGGTCTTTCCAAACATGTTACCAATCCATGTTACACCAAGGGTAGGCAGGCGGACCACCCAGCGATCGTCCAGAAGATCGCCCACTGTATGACAAGCTTCACTACACGGTTCAAGTACACGCCCATTATCTGGTGAAACAGTTACACTCCTTAGTTTTCGTTTCCTTGCTGATAGTCTAGATCGCACCCTCTTATAGTTATAAGCATTGTAAATCGCCGATGTCTAGAGATACCCTTCAATGATGGCAGTCGCAGTGTCCTGTGTCATTGGGGTGCGTTCACCGGCCCTTCTCGACCTGACAGGCTACGCCTCGGAATGGCATCCCCTTGTTCGGTGGACGTATTCGGTACGGTCTCAACCTCCTCCGGAAAAGAATGTTATGTAACGGGAGTTGGTCTTCAAGTTGGTCGGACGCCGATCAGAAGATGGCGCAAGGCTCGTCGCCCAGTGCATTGGAGCCGATATCACTAACTCGACGCCTGTCATACATGATTGAAACCCAGTAGCGATCCGTCGGCTCGAGGCTCGTATTCGGTTCAAGGTGAAATCATTTACGCGCTCGTTCACTTGGCAGCAGAAGAGTCCATGACTCACGTGACCCCTTGCCAAGCACCGGAGAAGAACTGTTCAAGCTTTCTCTATTCAATGTGGCACATACAGTTTAGCCGCTGATCTCAATCACATGAATTTTCAGTGGTATGTCGATTGGAGGGGCATGAGCATTTCACCGATCGCACGATTTATTCTCTGTTGTTCAGAAGGGTTTAGTCATTGTGCGCCAACCGCAGCATCGAGGCTTCCGGGACTCAGGATGGGCGCATGGGTCATCCCAAGGTTCTTCAGTCGTTACGATCACCGAATCGTTGATTGATGATCTGAGCCTTTTCCCCCGCTGGGCTCAATAGCATTGGCAATGACGAGCGGCCATCTGCTTCGGAGTTCCACATCCCAGTTATTGGTCAGCATTCACTCTTATTTTCTATCTCATTGTTATGACTGAGTCAACGTCGTAGCACGTCGTGTGGGTTTTTCCACGGTATCCTGTGACGATTAGTACCAAATGTTCCCAACCGAAGAACACTCCGGCTTCGCCGTTAGCGTGAAGGGGCTAGACTGTCCAAAGTAACCTGAATGGTTGGATCCGAGGATCGAAGAATGCTCGGTCACATCATTTCTAAGCGGGTTCGTTATTCCTTAGGCGTGTCTTATGATGTCACAATAGGGTCCCCGTCGCTCGAAGTGGATAAGTGGATAAATCGTTCTAGTAAGGCCCTGAGCGAGAATGGTGTGCGCAAATAGATTTTGGGGTGCTGCTCTAGTAAGTATGCCCCCACCTGTTGAAGCTGGTGCTGCCTTCAAGTCTCTATAGACCTCTTGAAATGGTTCTTGTGACGTATCGAACTCCACAATGTTTCTTAGCCACCCTTTCCGCTTTGGCTAGTACGTCTGCTTTGCAAACTTATAAATACCGCCCATTCTGGCTCGAATGTGCATCAACATCTGGTGCACTCCAAAGTTCGATTCACAATGGCTCCTTTCATCCCTAACGGTGTATATAAAATCCGCAATGTTGCATTCCCCAGTATCGTCGCTAGCATGGTTTCCGGTGTCCAGCAACCAATCATGGGACTGAATGATAACCCGACCATTGGGAGCGACAAGGTTTGTGCTGTTCTTTTTACTAGAGGACCGTGCTCACTAGTTCTGTAGTGGAGGATCATAAACGTCGGAGGAGGCGGCAACGAGGTCTATATCCAGAATGCAGACACTGGAACTTACGCGAATGGACAGCAGTTCCCGGTACGTACGCTTAGGGATGGGATGATATTCAAGTCGAACGTGTGAAACTTATCCAATGCGAATAGGGTGCACAACTCTTCGGTTCCTACGGCAGCTTGATCTGGACTGCTGTCAAAGAGGACCGTGGTTACTAGTCAGTTTTGGATCGATTTCTTTGGCTGCCTTGTTCACATTGTGTGTCGCAGTCTCCAATCTCCGAATGCGAAATATGTCTGGTGGCTCACGGAGGACAGGGTCTTCGCACCGGTATGTACTTTACCATACCTGTGTGCACAAATACCTCTCATACTCCATCACAGATTAAGCTGAGCGAATTCACTGCGAAGGATGACACGAAGTGGACATTCGACCGAATTGGAAACTGAGGAGCGTCAGGCCGCTCTTTTCGTTACCTGAAGATGGAGCAAGACTTGTGTGATCAGAAAAGAAGGGAAAAAGGGATTAGATGTATGTACGCTCATGAGAATAGGGGCATATCTCTGTAGTAACGCAATTTGGAAGTGGTAGTTCGTGCTTTGGATTTTTCCCTCCCCGCCACCATCAATGCAGACCAGCGGTGTCGCACCCGCGCGCAACACCGTGTCCCGCTCCCCATCCACTGCCAGTGGCACCTTCGCCTCGCACCAGGACGATCCAATGACGTTAGAAATTCGTGGAGCTGACTAGCATAGCCATCTTGTCAACGCTACGAAGAGACGGGTGGCATAGTAATGTCATTTCACCTCGGTGTGGTGCTTCACGGCACACCATTAAATTTCATGTTCTCATCCACGTGTGTCCTGCACCGACACGTGGATTTTTATAAGCACTCCATGTATCCCTTGTTGCATCCTTCGACAGCCCACCTGTCCCGTCTAGTAAGCGAGAACCGAAAGTAAACATTCGTCAGTGAAAGATAGAGTGCGCTAATTCAATCGCAATTCTGGGATGGGTGAGGTCTACTCCTGAAGGGATGACTGGTACCGCGCGGGACTGACGACTCTTGGTAGGGCGTTAGCGCTCGATCCAATCACCTCCGAGGAGCCTGAGCGATATCGAGGACGCAATTTTGAGGTTTGGGGAATGCTGTCAACCCGGACGAGTCTGGCTATATTGAAAACATTGGTAGCTGTTTCAAGGTTCGCTTCTAGCGCCTCGGGGATCTCAGTGATATCGAGAACGCAACTTCGACAATCAGGCATGCTGTTGACCTCACCTTTCATGGTCAGCCCGACAACTAAACAACCTCGGCAGTATAGTACCGACCTTTTCTCCTTGAGGAATGTAGCTAACACTGTTACTAACATTGTTGAATGCATTGCTAGACAGGTGACACGACACCCCCTGAGATCTGAGATCTCATCTCAAGACATGGTCAGTCCGCCATCAACAGCAATCTGTCAAGTTCATTGAGTATCCAATTTCATCTCCCAAAACTCCAATTCAACAAAAACTTACACTTTGTCCTGATCAAACGTATGTCAGACCATGTATGAAAAGGAAAAGCATATTAACGGATACTTGCCAGTGATGAGGTGCGCCTCCTTCGAGGCAAGGTAACTTACAAGGCTTGCAACATCTTCCGGCTGACCGTCGTGTTTGATCGGTCTCCTGCCAACGTACTACCAGCAGGGATGCGGATACAATCGGTATAACCGGACAACATGATCAGACAACTCACGGAGAGCTTCCAGTCGACCAATTCCTTATCCGCCTTCGCACGCCCCGCCATCATCATATCCTCTGGCCAGATTCCAACCATGACTCAATGACAAGACACGGTGTAAACACATACATACTCAATGGGGTATCAATAACTCCTGGAGCATACGTATTCACCGTGATGTTGTGACGACCAAGTTCTAGAGCTGGTATGATTGCTTTGATTGAGAACAAGGCGATGAAAGCAGCAGCACGAGTGTTACCGGCGGTCTGGGTCAGGCCCCTGATAGCGAATTTGCTAGCAGAGTACGCCGAAGCTAAAGGAACCCCCAACTTTCCAACGACGGAAGTTGCGCCGATAATCCGCCCTCCACGTCCTTGCGTTATCATTTGTGCTGCTGCATATTTATAACACAAAAAGGTCCCTCGTGCGTTGACAGCCATGATTCGCTCCCAATCATCCACTCCAGCTACAACACGTCATCCAGTCAAAGTCACAGAGAAATGGTGAGTATGGCTTACTGGAGAACATGTCTGTCACAAGACAGACCCCAGCATTGGCTACCAACTGTAACGAAGAAGAGTCGGGAACAGATTCAACGGTGGAAAAACGACGCGGAACTGACCACATCCAGCCCTCTGAGTCGTTCTGCAGTGTTCTGTACCATCCCTTTGACCTCCCCTTCGACGGATATGTCGCCAGGAACCACATGCGTTTTTTGACCAATCTTCTCGATGTCATTGGCAACAGCACGCAGCTCATCACGCTTGGACGAGATATCGTTCAGGGCGATATCGAACCCATCCCTGGCGAGACGGAGTGCAATACTGCGCCCAATACCCTGAGCGGATCCAGTAATGAGGGCAACACCCTTGGTAATAGACATACGGAGAGAGGATGGGTGGAATGTGAACAGGATGGGTCAGGTCGCCACGTCTGGCTATATATCTTCTTGATCCATGTGAAACAGGTCAGTCACTCTGCTCTTGGATCTGAAACGTAGGACGTGTGAGCGAGACGCCTTGAATTGAAACGGCTGAAGCACAATAGTCAGTCAAACGGGAGTTTTACCAAACAAACATGGCGGAGGCCATCGTCACCTTGGCCCAATAGCATCAAAAAGCTCCCTCTCTCGCCCGCATGCCGTAATGCAACCCCAAGATAGGTGCTCTCTGGTTTGCCCAGTGCCGGCCAGCCCGGATAAGCCTGGTACTACCCAGCCAAAGGAAAGTAGCGGTTGCTTGCTGGATCATCTGGCCGCATAAAGCCAGGTGAGTATCCAATACTCCAATATCATGCACGGAATGATCTTACTGGGCCTGAAGTCAGCTTGTGCTGTGCCCAGGGGGTTTGAATCTGAAGCGTAACAACCGAGTGAAGCCAAACCTAAGAGCACTTCCACCGACATGGTCAAAGTAAAACCTTGACAAAAAACAACAGTTAGCAAGCGGGGAGGGCTCCTTGAAGTGGGTGACGCTCGTAAGACGCTGCCGGGTGGTGGTGTTGGAACATTTGAGCATGATCGGGTTACGTTTTATCAATTATTCGATCATGCCAGAAGTTGGTCGTCAATGTAAACGAGGGAATCAACAGTAGACGCATGGGAAGGCTCGTTGGATGCATGGATACGTCGAGAAACCTCTCTGTGATCCTCATTCGTACGCGATGGTGTTGCTCGACCTATTCAACTTTAGTCACTTGGCCAGTCTCAGCATACCGCACGCTCGGGCGACTGACCAGTAACGCAGAAAACGCTCCATCTTGTTTGCCCGGGTCAAGAAGGTTGTGAAAAACAAACGGTTTACTACTTACAATCATGTTCGTCTACTCGACACGCTCGACCGTTTGGATGCTGCACGATTCAATCAAACATGTTGACTTTTGCCCACCGCAGGGCCGCACACACCCTGCAACGTCGATGCTCGACCTGTCCTCCGACTCCTCCACCCACATAGTCTCCCTTGCCGTCCTTACCTCGCTAGCCATTTCACCCCTTTATATCTTGACGTACCCCCGCCCGGGCCGATCTTGATCGTCGCGCGACTATGGCCATTTCCAAGGCAATGGGAAAGCAGGGCAGGTTAGGGCTACACAAGTGCGAGGGCGCTCGTAGAAGATGTGGCGTTTGGTGTCGCGAGCCGGGATCGGAGTTGTCACAATGTCAAACCATGGAGTTCAACGTCGAGCACATCGCGCGTGCATGGGATTGCCACAAGCCCAGGTCTGCGCCGCGTGTACTAATGCAAACGTGGGCGCAATCATTTGCATCATGATGCATGATCACCGACCTGACCCTCACTTCTTATCGGTGGAGTCAGTTTCAACTTTCCGGGCGTGACGGTCTTTCCAAACATGTCTCACGTTTTTCGCCGCCAGCCGCAGCAACATTGTTACACCGAGGGTAGGCAGGCGGACCACCCAGCGGAAGATCACCCACTGTACGGCAAGTTCACAACACTGCTCAAGTCGAAGCCAACTGTCTTGTGAGAACGACAGTTACACACTCCTTAATTTTCTTGCTGATACCAGGTTTAGATCGCACCCTCTCACAGTTATGAGCATTGTAAGTCGCAAACTTACGATGTCTGACAGTCTGATACCCTCAATGATGGCAGTCGGGGTGTCCTGGGTCATTGAGGTGCATTCAACGGCCCTTCTCACAAGCTACGCCTCGGAATGGCATCCCCTTGTTCGGCGGACTTTAGTATTCGGTACAGTGTCAACCTCCGAGTCAGGAGGAGAGCGTTAACAGCAGTGGATCTTTGGCCAGACCATCAGAAAGATGGCGTAAGGCTCAACGCCCATGTGTTGGGAGCCGATATTAACTCGACCATCAGAAGTTGGCATTTGGGTGGGCCTACGCCTGGCGTACATGATTGAAACCCAGCAGCGTTCCGTCGGCTCGAGCCTCGTATTCGGTTCAAGGTGCGAAGTCACTTACGCATTGTTTGATTGGGCCTAGGTCAGGAGAAGTCTATCACTCTCCATGTGACCCCTGCCAAGCATCGGATACAAAAAAAAAAGGTTCGAGCATTCTCTATCCAATGAGGCACATACAGTTCAGCCGCTAATCGCAATCGCATGCATTTTCAGTGGTATCCGTCATGAACGTTGATTGGAGGGGCATACAAATTCGGAGCAATTGATCGATCATACGAGTTATTTATTTCTGGTTAGAACGACATAAAGGTCCTGCGCTCCAGGATTATCGTTGCGCCAACCGCAGTATGGGGCTGGATCCAGATCAAGATGGGCGCATGGATCTTGCCGAAGTGCTTCAGTCGTTGCGGTCACCGATTCGTAGCGTCCGTTGATCAGTCTCTTCCGTCTCTGGGTTTCTCAAAATACGATGATCCAAACCGAACAACGCCCGGCCGACCTCACCGTTAACGTACAGGGTGGGGTTAGACTGGTCAAAGCATCCGGAATAGTCGATTCCGAGCGTCAACGGTTGGTGATATTTCTTACTATATCACTTTCGTTATTTTAGGCAGGTGTCATAGAGGGTCCCCGTCGCTTGAAGTGGATACACGGTTCTGGTGATGAACAGGGAGAAGGAAAGGGTACCACAATTAGATTTGGAGTGCAGCTTCAGTAAGTATGTCACAGACACCCCGCCGTTGAAGCTGGTACTGCCTCTTAGAAAGTCTGTCTGGACGTTTTTCATGGCCTATCGAACTCCACAGTGTTCCTCAGTCGCGCTTTCCACTTTGGCTAGTAGGTCTGGCAAACGTATAAATGCCAGCCATTGCGGCTCGAATGTGCATCAACATCTAGTACACTCCCAAGTTCGATTCACAATGCCTCCACCTCGCCTCTTTGCACCTTGACGCAACCATGGGCCAACGATGTCAGGGACTCGTGGAGCTACGGGCACAGTCAGCTTGCCAACACCGCGAAGAGACGCGTGGTTGTCATTTCGCCTTGGCGCAGTGCTTCACGGCACACCATGATGACGGCGTAATCAAGTAAATTTTCTATGAATGTATGGATTTACTATAAGCGCTCCATGCACCCCTCGCCGCATCCCTCGGCAGCCCACCACGTTCCACGTCTAGTGAAAGATGGTATTGTTGCATGGAGTGCGGGGCCAATGCAATCATAATTCCGGGCTGGGTGAGGTCTACTCCTGAGTTAGGTGACTGGTACCGCGCAGGACTGACGACTCCCGGTAGGGCGTTAGCGCATCGATCCAATCATCCCGGGGAGCTGAGCGATATCGAGGACATAATTGTTCAGGGATGCTGTTAACCTGTATAAGTCTGACAACCTCGGCAGCTGTGTCAAGGTTCATAATTTCGACAATCAGGCATGCTGCTTTCATGGTCACCCCGACAAGCCCGGCCATCTAAACAACCCCCACAGCTGTTGTTTAGTTCGTTTTCAGCGCCTCGGGCCGCTGGGTGTCCTGAGGACGCAATCCCGATATTCAAGGGCGATGCTGACCTTGACCCTCATGGTAATCATCGAACGTTGGTTGGAGGGGGATACAAATTCGGAGCAATTGATCGATCGTACGAGTTATCCGCCATTATTTTCTGTTTTCTTAGAACGACGAACGACAGAAAGGTTCTGTGCTCCACTGGCAGGATTATCATTGCGCCAACCGCAGTGTGGGGCCCAGATCTAAGATGGGCGCATGGATCTTGCCGAAGTGCTTGAGTCGTTGCGGTCACCGATTCGTAGCGTTCATCGAGTCTCCGGGTCGCTCAAAATATGATGATCCAAACCGAACAACGCCCCGACTTCACCGTTAACGTACAGGGTGGGGCCCCATGGGGGTTATACTGGTAGAGACCTTGGATTCCTTACAGACCTTTACGACCGTGGGATGGATGTATCCGATTGGCTGCGATTCATATCTCAGACTCGACATTATCATGATTGTCGACATAGATCGTAAACCATTATCATTGCAGCGTAGTTACTATGCCAGTCATTCAGCTCATAGCTAGAATTATTGTATCTACACGAGATTATCAAGTCTTTCCTGTCTCTACCTGATCCACCCGATCCTCCATCTGATCTAACCTAGCATGGAGAGTAAAGTGTACGGAAATTGGCAAAGACTGTATGACCAAAAGGAGAAAGAAAACAGAACTACATACTCCCAATATCTACGGTACGTGGTACATACGTAGTAGACTACCTCGGCTAACAGTGAGCGCTCCGCCAAGCAGATGCTGTGATAGGGACAAGGGTGCTACCATGATGCACAATTACATAGATTTTGTAATGCGGCTTCAGTAACTTGAAGTACTTATGTCACAGACACCCCGCCATTGAAGCGATGACATAGATTTTGGGATGCAGCCTTCGGTAAGTACTTATGTCACAGACACCCCGCCATTGAAGCGACTGCCTCAGAGAGTCAAAGTCTGTCTGGACGTCCTAAAACGGTTTCCATGGCCTATCGAGCTCCACGGTGTTTCTCAGCCTCGCTTTCCGCTTTGGTGAATAGGTCTGCTTTGCAAACGTATAAATGCCAGCCATTCCAACCCGAATGTGCATCAACATCTAGTACACTCCCAAGTTCGATTCACAATGGCTTTCTTCCCTGACGGTGTATATAAAATCCACAATGTTGGATACTCCCGTGTCGTCGTTGACCTGATTGATGGTGTCAAAGGGGGACCAATCATGGGATACATAGATCGTCCGGCCAATGTCAACGACAAGGTTTGTGCTGTTCTTTGTAGAGGACCATACTCACTAGTTCTGTAGTGGTGCATCAAGAACGTTGGAGATGGCGGCAACGAGATCACCATCGAGAGTGTTTCCACTCCTGGATACTTTGCGAGTGCACGCCAATTACGTACGCTTAGGGATTGGATGATATCAAACGCATAGAACTGATCCAATTCTGATAGGGTACTGAGCTCGTCGGTTCCGACAACATAACGGTCTGGACTGTCGTCAAAGTTGATGTTGGCTACTAGTGAGTTCTGAATTTATTTATTTGGCCACCCATGTTCACGTCGCGTTTCGCAGTCTCCAATCTCCGGGTGCGCAATATGTCTGGAAGCTCACTCGCGATGGCGACTACGCGCCGGTATGCATTTTACCACATCCGCATGCACGCCCCTCTCACCCCATATGATCACAGATTGAGCTGTCCCCTTTCACTGGACAAGACAACACAAAGTGGACGTTCGAGCTAGTCAACTAAGGAACACGATACCGCTCCTTTCGTTACTTGAGGACGAGACAAGAGTAAGACGTGTGTGAATGAATGACCTGATCAGAAACGTAAGAAGAAAAAGAAAAGAAAAAGAAACTGGTTGGATGTATGTACGTCGTAGCAGAGTGTTTGTATACGGTGAATGTGAATATTTGTGACGCTCGAAAGTTGACTGAACGTAAGGACAGGGGCTCATCCATATTTGTCAACAGATGTCCTGTACATCATTACGTAACGCAACATGGAGACGCCGTGGCCTCGTCCAGTTTGTACTGTAAGTATGGCATCTCCCATAGAATGAGAGCGTTCGTCTCCCGCGCCGCCACCATCGGTGCTGACCACTGGTACCATCGCATCCACGCGCAACATTCGGCTCTCCATTCCTCCATCTCGCCTCTTTGCACCTTGACGCAGACGATCCAATGATGCCAGGGCCCGGGACACCATTGGAACTACGGGCACAGTCAACTTGCCAACGCTGCGAAGAGACGCGTGGCTGTCATTTCGCCTTGGCACAGTGCTTCACGGCACACCATGATGATGGCGTAATCAAGCAAATTTCATGTTCTAATCCACGTACTGCACTGCATGTGGATTTCTATGAATGTATGGATTTACTATAAGCGCTCCATGCATCCCTCGCCGCATCCCTCGGCAGCCCACCACGTTCCACGTCTAAGGGAACGCCGAAAAATGTTTGTCAGTGAAAGATGGTATCGTTGCATGGAGTGTGGGGCCAATGCAATCATAATTCCGGGCTGGGTGAGGTCTACTCCTGGGTTAGGTGACCGGTACCGCGCAGGACTGATGACTCTCGGTAGGGCGTTAGCGTATCGATCCAATCATCCCGGGGAGCTGAGCGATATCAAGGACGTAATTCTGGGGTTCATGGATGCTGTTAACCCTTATAAGTCTGGTTATTTCTGACAACCTCGGCAGCTGTGTCAAGGTTCATAATTTCGACAATCAGGCATGCTGCTTTCATGGTCACCCCGACAAGCCCGGCCATCTACTTCGTGGCGCCATTGCCGGTTCTTGATCTACGCCCTACTCCAGTCGAGCACTGGCAGGCCGTTCCCAAATACGATATATTTAACGATCCAAACCGAACGATGCCCCAACCCAGCCATTAACATACACGGCGGGGTTAGACTGGTCAAAGCGACTAGAATGGTTACTTCCGAGCGTCGAGGCCTCGAAGGTTGATCGGTGATGTCCTGCTATACCATTTTAGTGGGCTTCTTATTTTAGGCATGTCTTATGGGTATCAAGGGGTCCCGGAGAAAGAACGCCCCCCCAATTGGATTCTGGGGTGCTGCTTTCGTAAGCATGCCACAAACGCCCTGCTTGTGGAAGCAGGTACTACCTCCGAGCCCTCTACGGTGTCCGGTTTGGCTAGGGGTCTGCTTTGCAAACGTATAAATACCTGCCACTCTGGCTTCAATGGGCATCGACATCCAGTCGCATTCAATTCACAATGGCACCTTTCATCCCCGATGGTGTATATGTAATCCGCAATGTTGGATCCGACGACGACGTCATTTGCCTGAAGAATGGTGTCCCTGAGGGACCGATCGTTGGATGCAAGGATAGCCCGGGATACCCGTGCCAACAGGTTTGTGCTGTTCCTTGTAGAGAGGACCATACTCATTGCTTCATAGTGGATGATCAAAAACAGTGGAGCGGGCGGCAATCAGGTCATCATCGAGAGCATGTGCGCTCCTGGAAGCTTCGTGAATGCAAATCAATTGCAAGTACGTGCACCTAGGTACCGGATGATATCAAACATGTGGAACTGATCCAACGCTGATAGGGTTCTCCATTGTTCGGTGCCCCCGGGCAGACGATCTGGACCATCGTCAAAGTTGATCGTGGCTACTAGTGAGTCTGGATTGATCTTCTTTACCCGCCCCTGTTAACATGGGGTTCCTCCAGTCTCCAATCTCCAGATGCGGACTTTGTCTGGCAGTTCGATGCCGAAGGCGCGCCGGTACTAACTTCATTTTGCCACATCTGCGTGCATGGATACTTCTCACACACACTCATCACAGATTGTGCTCGTCCGTCACACTGCGAAGGACAACACGAGGTGGGAGTTCGAAATTGTCGAGTAAGGAGCGTGAAGCCACTTCGTTGGTTACCAGAGGACGAGAAAAGACGTGTGCATGACTGATCAGAAATAAATCATTGGATTGGATGTATGTATGTTGTAGCAGAGTTTCGTGGGCTCTTTGTCCGTGTATGGTGAACGTGAATATTTACGACGAAAGTTGACCAACTCGTGAGGACAGGGGCTCAAGCGCTCATCCATATTTGTCAGTTCTTTTTACATAATGCTTTGGGGGCGCGACAACTTGAAGTTGACGTCACATACTTAAGTACTTCGTCGCTTTGGGTTTTCTGGGTACTAAGTTCACCACCCAGACTTTCAATACAGTGGTATTCCATGTAAATGACAGACTCCGTCTCTCTCGCCGCCACCATCGGTGCTGACGCTGGGACAGCCTTGGGACCGCCCGCGCGCAACTCATCCACCTCTACCTCGCCCCTTCGTACCTCAACATGCCATGGCGATCTGACTTTAATGTCAGGGATTCGTGGCGCTGACCAGCATAGTCGTATTTCCAACTGCGAAGAAACTGGTGGAACTGTTGATATGGTGTCATTTCACCTCGGTTGCTTAACGGCACACTACGATGGCGCAATCGTGTTCATGTTCTAATCCACGCACTGCACTGATACGTGGGTTGCTGTGGAAGTATGGATTTCTAAATGCACCAGGTATCATCCTTCCACACTTTCCCCGTCCAAGGAGTAACGGAACAGTTTGTAGTGAAACACGGTATCGTTGCATGGAGTGCGCCGATACAATCGCAGTTCTGGAATGGGTGGGGTCTACTTCTGTGTGGAATGACTGGTACTGCGCGGGACTGACGACTCTTGGTAGGGCGTTAGCGCAGAGAGTCAATCATCTCGGGGAGCTGAGTGATATCGAGGACGCGATTTCGAGGTTTGGGGATGCTGTTGACATCGGCCCCTTGTGGTCACCCTAACAACTCTGCGATTCTTCATATCCTTGGCTACTCTTACTTCGCTCGTTTCCAGCCTCGGGGAACTGCTTGATCTCCCACTGGCACTGGCAACGGCAGCTGATCTTAGTCAGACCATGTAAAAGTTGGCGTAAGGTCAAGGCTCATCATTCATCAGTATCATCAGCGTATCAGGAATTGATATTAACAGACCATCAGAAAGACGGCATATCCCCTGCCATATGTGATTGAAACCCAGCAGTGTTCCGTCGGCTCATATTCGGTTCAAGGTGTGAGATCAATTGGGTATATGATCATTTTCTCCAGCCAGATTCGTTATGAAGTCATGATTCCACGTAACCTCCTGCCTAGCATGAGAGAGAGATAGAAAAGGTTCAAGCCTTCTCTATCCAATGAGGTTCATACGGTTCAGTCGCTGATCCCAATCACAGGCATTTTCAATGGTATCTATCATGAGCGTCAATTCGGATCATCTCTCGACCGTACGCTTCATCCGTCACAATTTTCGGTTGTTCCGATAGCCTGAATGGTTTCGTGCCTCGGGGTCATCACGCGCCAACCGCAGCATCGATGCTTCCAGAATTCAGGATCGTGGGCGCTGTCTTCAGTCGTTATGGTCACCGAATCAGAGCGTCGATTGATGGGTCTTCCATCTCTTGGCGCAATAGCATTGACAATGGCGAGCGGGCATCTACTTCGTGGTGCCACACATCGGTCGTTGATCAACACCCCCCTTTACATGTATCGTCACTGTTACTTCCCGTCCTATGGTTCTGACTGTCACGTAGCACCTCGTCTGAGTTTTTCAGCCATCTTCTTAGATTGTTTAGCCGAACAGGTTTATTAAAATCAAATGATCCAAACCGAACCACACCCCGACTTCGCCGTAGGCTTAACGTACAGAGTGGAGTTAAACTGGTCAAAAGTAGGTTCCGAGCATCGAGGATGCTCACATTTCCACTGGGTTCGTTATTCTAAGCGTGTCGCATGATATCACAATAGGGCCCCCGTCGCTCGAAGTGGATGAATGGTTCTAGTAACAGGGAGCAAGAACGGACCAACGGAATTCGCAAATATATTTTGGGGTTGCCTCAGTAAGTAAACTGGAATGCTTGTGCTACATCCGGGTGTAGATGGCTTATTGAACTGTATAATGTTTCTCAGCCGCACTTATCCGATTTGGCTAGGGGGTCTGCTCTGCAAACGTATAAATACCTGCCACTGTGGCTTCGATGTGCATTGACATCCAGCCGCATTCAATTCACAATGGCACCTTTCATCCCCGATGGCGTATATGTAATCCGCAATGTTGGATCCAACGACACCGTTTGCCTAAAAGATGGTTTCCCCGGAGGACCGATTGTTGGATGCATGGATGGCCCGGGATACCCCTGCGAACGGGTTTGTGCTGTTCCTTGTAGAGAGAACCATACACTCATTGTTTCGTAGGGGAACCTGTGGAGAATCAAAAACATTGGAGGGGGCGGCAATCAGGTCACCATCGAGAGCGTGTGCACTCCTGGAGTCTTCGCGAATGCAGATGAATTCCAAGTACGTGCACTTTAGGACCGAATGATATCAAACGTGTGAACTGATCCAACGCTGATAGGATGCTCCACTCTTCGCTGACCCCGGGCGGACGATCTGGACCATTGTCAAAGTTGATCGTGGCTACTAGTGAGTCTGGATTGATTTTCTTTACCAGCCCCTGTTACTAACATGGGGTTCCTCCAGTCTCCAATCTCCAGATGCGGACTTTGTCTGGCAGACCACTACCGAAGGCGCGCCGGTACTAATTTCATTTTGCTGCATGGATACTTCTCACACTCTCTCATCACAGATTGTGCTCGTCCAGCACACTGCGGCAGACAATACGAAGTGGGTATTCATCAAAGTCCAAGGAGTGTGAGGCCACTCGGTTCGTTGTCCGAGGACGGGACAAGACGTGTGCAACTGAGCGATTTCTAAATAAAGAAAAGAACCAAACAAAAAAAGAATTGGATGTATATACGTCGTAACAGAGTTTTGTGAGCTTTTGACCAAAGAATATGAGTGCGACGCTCGGATGTAGCTTTCTAGCATCAGAGACAATCAAGAGGACAGGGCTTCAGTGAGTCCACGCGCGATCGAAAGTTTCGAAACGTAGATGGAAACACCTCGGACCTCTAGTAACGCGTACATACGATCTTAATGTTCAACGCTCAACGTTCGAGATTATTTAAGGTCAGAGGTATAAGTAGAACTTCGTCTCATTCTGGCACACAGCCACCACAGTTATCCCAAATGCACTGCCACATGATCGATTGATCTCTCTCACCACCACCATCGGCGCCGACCATCATGATTTGCATTATGTGCACCCGCCCTCAACCCATCCGGCTCTGGTACATCCACCACCATCTCGCGCCTTTTGTACCCTGACGCCCCAGGACGAACCGCGACGTCGGGGACTTGTAGCTCTGACTAGTATGGTCATCCTGCTATCGCTGCGCAGGGACGCGTGGACACTCAGCTCCTCGTCTGGTTTTGGCGGTAGCCTGTGATATAGTACAGTTGATACTGTTCATATTGCATACTACCGAGAATCCTCAGAGAGCCAAGGCACGAGGCGACCGGAGGATATAGTCTACGCGTGAGAGCGAAAGGGAGATCGCCTCTCTCCACTTCGTTGCTAGCACGGTCCTCCGTAGTTCAGTCACCTACAATACATCTTTTCGCACCACAGGCCCGGGCCCGCACAAATGCAGCCTCTGTAAGCCTATTTCGAGTTGTCTGACGCTGCCTCACTCGACTCCAGTTTTCGGCAGCCTCGCTATTCGGCATCCATCCCGCCCGCACAGCTCGGCTACCTGCCATGGCAGGATCGGGTCCAGCCTCGAGCCGTAAAACTTGCGGTTTTCGCCCACCCCGTTCTCTTCTACATATCTGGTTAGTCTCACCTTTGTTACTATCTCTCCGATCTCCCCATAAGATCGTATACGCATATGCATCATGAGCATATCAACAGCCAGTGTAGTTCGGTCGAACGATATGCATTAATTATGTAAACGATCGCAACCGAACAACACCAGCAGGCTACCTTCCATTTCGACTGCTTCACAGAAGCCGACTTCGCCGTTCTGTAACGTACAGGGCAGTGGGGTCAAACTATCCTGAATCAAACCTGAATGGTTGGTTCCGAGCAACGAAGGATTCTCGGTTATATCATTTCCACTGGGCCCGCTGTTCTCAGGCTAGCGTGTCTCGTGGTATCACAATTGGGTCCCTGTCCGAGTCGCTCGAAGTGGATAAATGGTTCTAGTAACAGGGAGCAAGAACGGTCCCCGCAAATAGATTTTTGGGCGCTGTTTCGGTCAGTATCTTGTCTGTGGGACGCTTGTGCTACGTCCGAATAGATGTTCTGAAATGGTTTGGATGGGCGTTCCTCAGCCGCACTTTCCGCTTTGGCTAGGGGCTGCTTTGCAGACGTATAAATACCAGCCATTCCGGCTCGAATACGCATCAACACCCAGTACACTCCCAAATTTGATCCACGATGCCTCCTTTCGTCCCCAATGGTGTATATAAAATCCGCAATGTTGAATTCTCCCGTGACGTCGCTGGCCTCGTTGGAGGTGTCTCGATTGGAACAATCGTGGGCTTCATAGATCGTCCAGGCAATCCCAACACCTTGGTTCGTATAGTACTTTGTAGAGGACCATACTCACTAGTTCTGTAGTGGAGGATCAAGAACGTTGGAGGAGGCGGCAACGAGATCACCATCGAGAGCGTGTCCGCTCCTGGAAGCTTTGCAAGTGCAGACCAGTTCCCAGTACGCAAGCGAAGGGAGTATCAAACGTACGGAACTGATACAATACTGCTAGAATGAGCTAGTCGCCGGTTCCGGCGACCAGACGGTCTGGACCGTTGTCAAAGAGGACCGTGGCTACTAGTGAGTTTTGGATTGATTTCCTTACTCGTCCCTATTCACATTCTATTCCGCACAGTCTCCAATCTCCGAATGCGCAACTTGTCTGGCAGCTCACTCGCGATGGCAAATGCGCGCCGGTATGCATCTTATCATACCCTCGTGCACGGATACCTCTCACACTCAACCATTACAGATTGTGCTGATCCCTTTCACTGGGCAGAACAACACGCAGTGGACATTCGACCGGATTGGAAACTAAGGAGTGTGAGGCTGCTCCGTTGCATTGGACAAGACATGTGTGAATGACCGATCAGGAAAGAAAGAAAAAAGAAAAACAATCGGATTGAATGTATGTATATCGTAGCAGAGTTACGTGGTGTTTGTCTGGAGTACGATGCATGTGAATGTGACGCTTGAACATGACTTTTCAAGATGAGAGACAGCTGAGGGGACACACGGTTGAGGTTACTGGCCGACAAGAAGTTCAGGTCCCCCCTGACATTCGATACGGATGGCAAAACGACAGACCTCGATACTGTATGTCCATACATGCCCAAGTTTTAGGATGGTGGCCAGAAGCAGTAGCAATATTCTCGTTTTCAGCCTCGCAGCAAGCTGCATCGTGCTGTCAACTCTTTCCTGACACACAACTTTGTGTTTTCCCGCTACACCCATCGTCCCCCTACCGCCACTATCGGCATCGATCACTAGCACGGCACGTCGCCCGCTCTCCATGGACCTCCACCCCCCATAGCCTCTCCCATAATGCATGGCGTCTGGAACGAAGAAAGCTCATTCATGCATCAATGCTGTTTCGTACATCTTAACAAAGTGTGGTGTACACAGTATTTCCGGGATGTGACATCCAGGACAAACGTCATCATTCAAACAAGGTATTGTTGAACAATCGACCGTAGCTATGACGCTTGCTCGGTTGGTTTCTCTCTGCGATACACCCTGTCAATCATACAGCTGACCGCATCTTGGTTTGAACACTCACCCAGAGATCATCCCGCATCCTTTTTCCCTCTTCACGAAATCAGACGGCTCAGCGACCCCTGCATTGCTAACATAGGCGCCTTTCATGTGATCTTCGCTGTCCCGCTCGCCGATGGCAGCGTAGACGAGCCGACGACTGCCTTATTCGGATGTCCGCGCCAGACATATCTCCATGATGAAGTTGGTGACGTGCATGGATGGACCTCGCAAGTCGCGTCTCAGTTTAGAGTAACAGAAGCCTCTGTTGAGTGTGTTCACAGTCAACGGCGTGATGGACTGGAGTCGGTCCTGCAATGCGCGTGTAAAGAGCACGTTCATAACTAGAGGATGGAACGGAAGAAACCATTAGACTTTGGATTAACGAAGAAGGGATGGATGTTACGTTTAGTTTAGATGACGCCTTGACCTCTTCTGGGAGAAGTGTCCAATAATGCACTTCGCTGGCGACGATCACCAATCGGGACGTGGTCCCAAATTTCTTCCCAGTGTTTAACAGATGAGGAAGCAACAGCAACGACAAGAGTGCCGTACCGAGATGGTTCACTTGAAGACTGCGTCATCATTCAGTAAATGCTCTTCGTTCCAGATAGAGAACTAACCTTGGTTCCCAACCATCGCCAATACAGTGGCATTCATGACTAACATGTCTCCAGACGGTCGCATTCACGTTGAAGCCTCTCCGCGAGGGATTCATACGCGCGAAATGTTTCGCTACAACATAAGCTCAACCTACGACTCAGGCAGCTATGCACGAATTCTTTGAGGAGCGCGGGATACTTGGCCAGGAATGGATACATGGTAGCGTCAACGCCGGCAGCATAGATTCGCGGACAATCACCGCATGCATGGAACCTCGACCTTGCGTTCTGCCCAATCTTCTCGCAGCCGCGCTTCGACCAACTTGACCAACTCTTTTGCGATACACACAGCGACGTTATCTCGTCTGGTGCCGTTGGCACGCCACCCGCTTTGTGCGAGACGCAGATCTCGCGCTATGCGTTGAGCGCAATACTCGTCGCCCCAGCGCTTAGCCTTTGATCTAACAATGACGGATCAACGACAGGACGCGTCGTCGGATCAGGAAAGCACGTAAACGTGACGCAGAACGGAGTGTGGTGAATAGCGAGCGGTACAGGTGCGCGCTCTTCTGGCGAGTGCTGTGCATGTGCGCGACTTAAATAAACGAGAACCACATCCCCGGCGAGGTACAAACCACGACGTCGTCGTCTCCGATGACCTCGACTTCTGATCGGCGAAGTGCTTGAATGCGACGATGCCTGCGAGATAGGCACAGTCGAGCATGTTGCCTGCGTCGGCGAGGCAGTGGACCGTAAGACGGAGATGCCAAACCTAGCGGGTCGCGTGGTTTAGCACGTCGAAAGAGAGTACGAAGGTGGTGCATGACGCACGCGTTGACCAGCGAGGATGCAAAGCGATTCCTTGTCGAGCATCCGGGTCATCGTGACTTCCTCTTCAGATGGCCTAAAATACCCAAACACACGATGATAAACACGTGTAGAAATGGAGGGCAGACAGCAGGACATACCGACCGAGTTCATAATAGACAGAGGCCATCGGCGAAATTTCAGAGTGGATGGGGATCATACCTTCGAATGGCCGTTCTGGTGGTGGTTTGACAATTTTCGCGTCGACATAAGCAACGACACTGGATGGGATGTTGCGCTCGCGAGAGTCGTTCTATTCGTAACGCGCACCATGTTTTCCCAAGCGTGCATTCGACCCAGCCTAGTTCTGGCCCAAATATCCTGGGTGTCGAATGGTATGTATTGGAATCGATGTTGTGACATTTGACGGTCTTCCCTTGCAGAAATATGCACCACCGTCTAAAAGCTGCGGTCCATGAAGTGCCGCTTCCTTCTGGTTTCCAGCTACTTAAAGTGTCCGAATAGGCTGGGACGTCCAGGTTTTGGATACAAGCTCTGACTGGACGAGGCCGCGTTCGAGGTACTGAGACGGTCGACCAAGAGGAAATGGTCCAGGCAGGGCGAGCAAGCCAGCATTCGCATATATATTTCGAGGAGACACAAAGAGTGAGGACGTCGGAGCCTGAAAAGCGGCATCCGGGCCGCTCGTGCCAAGTGGCTACATCTTTACCATCTCCATGCTTATCGTCACGGAGTGGTTAAAAGAGTACCTATTGAACACCTACACCCCGACCATCACATGTATCGTCGTATCCTCTCTTATAGGTCTAATGCACAGCACGTCCCAGGGTTCGCGTACTGTCGAACCTCTAGGATTAACTGATGTTAGTAGAAACGTGTTCCGTTCACTTCCATATGTTATCCCCCAGGTAATTCCCTTCTTTTTGTAATGGGCCATCCAATCATCGTTTATCATGCGAGAGCGTGGCCCGAGACCCGGATATTTCAGAAATCACCGAGTCACGACTGAGAGCGGTTTGTACAAGTGGCTAATCATGACGGGGTAATTCTCCTCCTTTCGCACTGTGCCAGCCAATCAACGTTCAGGACTCGTGCAAAAGTGTCGTCAAAAACATTACGCTGCACCATAACTTGTCAGATACGGTCTCATTGAATCAATGCGACACCCCACTCCGCCATTGACGTACTCGGTGGGGATAGAATGGTGCCGAAGCAACTTGAATGGTTAGCGATGTTTTGCTATACCATTAACAGTGGGTTCGTTATGCTGGGCATGTGTCACGGTAGGGTCCCAATTTCTCCAAGTGGATAAATGGTTCTGGTAACGGTACAACATTACAAACTGGGAACAAGATTGGTGCCTGCAGTTGAATCTTGGGGTGCTACTTCGGTAAGCGTCATCACTGACTTGGAAAACCTCCTATCAAGTGGAATACTGACAAGTCTCTACGCGTCCTGAAAGGTTGAATGAACTACGCGGTATTTCTCAGCCGCACTTTCCACTCTCGGTTTTGCAAACGTATAAGTACCAGCCATTCCGACACCAACATCAGTACACTCCCCAAGTTCGATTCACAATGCCCCTCATCGAGAACGGTGTATACAGAATTCGTAACGGCGAATTCCCCAGATTCGTCGCTGACCTCGTTAATGGTGACGCGCATGGGCCCATTTTGGCGCACACGGAGGAAGGTGACAATGTGAACGATCAGGTCTGTACTGTTCACCGTAGAGAATTCTACTCACTGGCCAGCAGTGGAGGGTCATAAACGTTGGAGACGGTGGCAATCAGATCATGCTCGCGAGCATGGCAGCTCCTGGAACCTTTGCGTTATCGGCCCAGTTCCCGGTATGTGCGGTTGGGGATGGTATTATATTAAATACACGTGTGGAACTGATCTAATGCTAATAGGATAATAACCTCTTCGGTTCCTACGTCCAGATGGAATGGACCGTCGTCAAAGCTGATTATGGCTACTAGTGAGTGTTGAGTTGATACCTTACCCGCTGCTGCAAACATCGAGTTCTTTCCAGTCTTCAGACTCCGAATGGGCAATGTGTCTGGGAGCTCCCTGAAGGTGCCGATTACGTGCAGGTATCGATATACATCTGCCACACCCGTGTGCATGGATATCTCTCACACACGTTCATCACAGATCAAGGTCGCCCTTCACACTGCGAAAAACAACACGAAGTGGACATTCGACAAAGTCTAATAAGGAGTGTGAGGTCGCTCCTTCCGTTAACTCAAGATGGGACAACAAATATGGAATGACTGATCAGAAAAGAAAGAGAAAAAAATCAGATTGGATGTATGTACGTTGTAGCAGTTATCTCAAGTCGACGCTCGGATGTAAACTTTGCTAAAATGCGTCATGGGATGTTTGTCTTGCCAAGGTCTTGGCAGTCAAACTGACTCGCAATGCATCTTTGTGCTATCGTTGCGTCGAGCTTTTACGACGAAGTGAATTTAAACCCGACGCATGTATCCACGCTCTCGACGAGAAGACAAATCTTTTCTTCATCGGAGGTCGGTGACTCGGAGCTTTGGGAGTTCTTGGGCAGTATGCATGGAGGAGCAGATGGTGCCAAGGACACACGTCTACATACAATGGTAGTGCATAGCTCCGAGGTGAAGTTCTGCATGCAAATGGGCGTGTCTTTGAGTTGTATAAAGTTCCCCAGACAACTCGTGGATTTCCAATCCGGAAAGAACTCGGTTTGCCTCCAATCACAGCTTTTGAATGGGCTGTGGTTAAAGTCGAGACTCGTCGAGCGTTAAATAGTTAGCCAGAGCTTACTTGACGTGTGCGGTGATCAGACGGGATTGTTTGAACAACGTTCACAACGACTTGCTTGAAAAAACGACTATATTCAGCAACTGACATGATCGAGGGAGTCACTTCTTTGAAGGATGTATTGAAGCGTTTCAACCTAGCACTTAGCAGTACTCTGTCAAGGGTAAGCGCGAACGGTTCTCACGGGCGTTGAGTTCGGATTTTCCTAACTTTGACTCCATATCCATGAATATCCTAGGCCAATCAATGTCATCTCCGTTCGGCGGGTGAAGAGCATCATCTTTAATCAAACATTCAAACTCGGGACCCTAGGTCATGTCGATACCGAAGCCGACTCCACTACATAGAGCTCAGAATCAAGCCGAGGCGGTACTCCCTGTCTTTCCCCCAGAACTCGAGAGGGAGATATTCTTGTTGACAGCTCGAACTTACCGAGGTGTTTCTACCCGTTTGATGCTCGTTGCATCCCGTGTAAAAGCCTGGTGAGTCGACTCATCGACATGTCCATTCAAGGTTTGTTGTGAGATCTCACGAATGCATGTTTACCGTATTCAGGATCGAGCCTTTTGTGTACAATATTGTCTTCCTGCGTGTGCCAAAACACGCTTTCGACTTCCTTGGTGCACTCATAAATCATCGTTCACCCGGGTTTGTCCAGTCGCACGTCAAGGCACTCTGCATCTTCCCGTCTATCCCTCTCAGGGTAACTATCCAACTTCTCGCCACGTGTTCCGGGCTAGAAAGCCTCGCTCTCTGGATCCTCCCGCAGTCCGATAACGCCGATCTTATCAACGTGCTCTCGTCCCTCCCACTTACCTTCCTCTCCCTCAATCTCGCATCCATCCTACCTCCAAGCTACTGGAAACCCGGCTTGCAGAACCACCCTGTCTTCATTAACCTAACCCATCTCGATATTGTGAATAACTGGGTGCTTTGGACGTCTTCGCTCGGGATACAACACCTGCCATTTCTGACCCACGTCGCCTTTCGATTTTGGTCACGTGGCAGTGTCAATGGGGCACTCTCAAAGATTCTTCAAGAGAGCCACAAACTTGAAGCGCTCGTCCTTCTCGCGAATTCCGTGGCGATACCTGGGGCGAGGGAATACCTAGAGAAACAGAACGTTCGAGATATCCGCGTCGTCGTGCTGCAGCACGCCCGAGACATTGACGAATGGGAGTTGATGCAAAAGGGTGCTATAAGTATGTGGCAGCGCGCAGACGTCATCGTGAGATGGAGACGACGCCATCAAGGTTGGTGCAAGATCCGTGGGTGTGTCGATGCTAAATGAATTACTACAGCTGGGCCGTTTGATTTCCCGCCCGGATTCTCGTTTGGGTGCGCAGAAGACGTTTCCCGGTATACCCTGTGACGCCGACGTTTGTGGATGTGACACTATGACCCACGATCTACCATGCGACTCTGTTTATCTCGTATGTGATTATGATATATCGTGCTGTGAGTTTTGAAGGTTAATGAAATTTTGCAGAAAAAGACTAGCAGTGCCAACAGGTACAGGTATGGGCAGGGTTCGGCACCGCACCAGCACCGATCAATCGATAGGTTGCAATACTTATGTCCCGGTATCTCAATATGACCCCGAGACGGTGTCTCTTTGTTCTTGACATGTCTCTGCAAAGAGGAAAGGGGCTGCGCATCAGCTGGAGGTGGGCATTCTATGAGCCTGGACGTAGACGCCCGATTCCGGTAGCGAATGACAGTCATCTCATTTCGAATCTCATGGGCTACTACTGATCCGACTTCTTCACTCGTCGTGACTCACACGGTTCCGCCACAACCTGGACCCAACTATCGTGATACGGAGGTTATCGGGTGCCACGCTTTGCACCGGACCCTGTGTATGACTCGACTTGGAGGCGCGGTATGACTGTGCATCGACTCAACATGTCAGAATGAATGCCGACGGGGATCCGCTACCGCTCTGATATAAAGATGATGGCCAACAGAGTCATTCTCAACTTGAACCACTCAGGACCCACTCAAACGACTTCGCCGCATCTATAACTCACAGCGCTCGTCATGACCAGCAAACCATCTACTTTCTCTCCTGCTTTTCACTCTACCATATACTCTCCCCCTGAGAAAGACTACGCGGCGGCCTTTGGTGCATTGCAGTGCCAATATGGTATGGGGGGTGTTCCTACCCCACCGCTTCCTCCAAAAGACTCCAAGAAGCGGAAATGGTACAAATGGGGAGAGTCGCGCTCGTCGTCTATCGCAACTCTGATCCCACCCGCGACGCGTTATGACGCGACGCCTCCTCCCGCACCACCATCGCCACACGTGTCCCACGTGTCCCCTGTGGAGACTCTGTCGGAATCCGAGCTGCGGCTCGGCAAGTTGATGGCAGAGTACGGCTATGGACCCGTCTCGCCAGCCCAATTCAATCGTAAATGACGCGATGATCTCTTCTCATATGCGATGTGGGTGTAATCTTGCTCTGAACTGCTTCATGATACTGAACGTCAATGCAGATTATCTAGATGTTGATGATACCCATGTTCGTGTCCATTTTGGTGCCGCTCGGAGGCCGGGGGGGCTTATGTTGGAAAGTACTTTATATCGTGATGGGGATATGAAGACAATAAAGCTGTAGTAACTTGGACGGATGGACTCTTTGGTATGCGTAGAGGAAACCACGTGGAAATTTAGTATACTAATATCGAGGTTAGCTAAGCTCGGAAAATAAACAAAAGGTCATATTTGTTTGGTGTCAATTTCTTGAGACAGATATGCAGCCATCACTCATCCTGCGGTCAGGAAGGTCAGCTTGGAAGGGTCAGTCTCGTTTCAGTTTGGTGGTCGCTTCTGAGAGACGTGTTCATAGGTCCATATTTTGTGGCCTTTTCAAACCTGAAGCAAGCGTTGGAGGACAACGTCCCCATACGGACGAATGCGCGGGCGTGTACTATCCTCCCAAACTTTGTCGGGTGAGTGGGGTGGTCTGGAGTTCTCCTTGTAGCTCAAGCCTCGACAGCGTCCGATTTTTGGTGCACAACGGCAAGGACTATGTTCCCGTGGCGGTCACTCAAGACATGATTGGCCACAAGCTCGGTGAATTCGCCCACACAAAGAAACGATTCACTTACAAGCAAGTTGTTTTACTTGACGCTTGTTCGGCTTTGCCTTACCTTGCCACAGGGCGACAAGAAATCGGTGACGGTAGCGTTGCCATGCGCTGTTTCAGTCTGGCAGTTGGTCGTATCATCTTCAATGACTTGCGAACTGCCCGGGGGCGTGTGATGGACTGCCTCACGAACCTGGGAACGACAGATAGCTCATGTTCGTGCATGTAAATGAGCTCCCCGTCTCGAATGTCTAGTTCTAGTGTATACGTCGTTCTAGTTTTCCGTGTTACCGTGGTGATATGTCGATGTCGAGCGGGTACATCCGAGCTGAGCTACGACCGACCCTTGCCGTTCACCTCTGTGACCCGGCCTCGTATCGTTCCTAATCTGCTTCAAGGGTGCTCGCAGTTCGTCGACCATCGCAGCGAGGAATCGCTCCATAACAACCATCTGTCGAACCGTATTTGGACCGCATCACCCCGCAACGTGACAGCTCGCCTTAAGCCAACCAACACCTTCGTGCTTCATTTCTGGATGGACGATGGCCTTCAACGTTACTGCGACCAACTTGACTCCTTCTAGACCTGCACCACAGGCACCTCTACGGCGACCAACAGATGCTCCATCGCCATCACACTACAATAGTGCACTCCAACACTCGGGCTACAACACATCTTTTTCATCCGGCTCATCATACGCCTCGGATTACACCGGCATAGGTGGATCTCCAATTCGGTATTCAGATGCGTCGATCCACTCACAGGTGGTTCGGAATGGCCTGGTCAGCTTGAAGGAGGAGGGTTTTGCCAGTTTCATGTTCTTGAGGAAATGGCTTGTGTTGAAGGGGGACTCGCTATCGATACACAAGACCGAGGTGCGTAGGATCAGCGCACGATCACCTTCTCGTGCTCGGCCAAATTCCTTCCCTCGTTCGTTGATCACTGATGCTGTGATGCATAGACGTCCGCACCACAAAGCGTCATCATGTTGCAGGATGTGGCCAACATCGAACGGGTTGATTTGAAGCCTTATTGTCTCCTGCTGGAGACCAAGGACAAGCGATACCACATTGCACTCAAAAACGATGAGGAACTATACGGTTGGCAGGATGACATCTACTCCCGGAGCCCGTTGATGGGGGTGAGCAACCCGACGAATTTCGTACACAAGGTGCACGTCGGGTTCGATCCCGTCTCCGGGGCCTTCACCGTGCGTTTTTGACCGTCTGTTTCCCCAAACGTTGAATTTGACGTCTGATTGCTCAGGGCATGCCCGAACAATGGAGCAAGTTGCTCACGAAATCGGCCATCACCAGGGAGGATTATGCCAAGGACCCCCAGGCCGTGCTCGACGTCCTCGAGTTCTACACTGATCACCAGAAGCGCGAACTTGAAGAGATGGGCATGGGCATGGCTCCCGTCGCACGGACCACCTCTGGTCCCTCAGCTAGTTCGTCACTCACTTCATTCCCTGTCGACGGTGCCCCTCCCCCACGGTTCAACGCTGGCACAGGTCTTGGTGGTGCAACCCTCGGCAAGTTACCCTCTTCCCTCGATGCCCGGCCCCCAGGGCCAAAACGCCAAGAAAGCGCACCTGCCGAAATGACCTCGACCACTCCCTCACAAAACGGTCTTTCCTCCACCGCACTCGCTGCCGCACGTGCGGCAGAGCTAGTTAGCAGCTCGCATACCCAACACGCACACACCATCTCCTCTGCGAGTCAGGGAACGGCAGCGCGTCCGACGATTCCGTCCATGTTGCAGCCGTCGACGTCACTTCAGCCGGGTCGACCTGCTCCGCCTCGTCCCCTGTTGACGGCGACACGTCCAGCGCCTCCTGTCCCGAAACCGCCAGTTCCCGACCATACACCGTCGTCGGCCGATTTGCGTGCAAGAGCGCAGGCGCGTGGGCCTGAAAGCGCCTCAAAGCCTTCGGTGGACAGAGACAGACAGCCCTCCCCGGATGCGTTCAGAGACAAGGAACGTGAACAGAGAGAACAACGGCGGAGAGAGGAACGCGAACGCGAGAAGGACAGGGAACGGGAGAAGCAGCAAGTCAAGGAAGAAGCCGAACGTTCTATCGCCCCGTCTAAACCGGTTGGGCCACCCGCCGTCAAACCATTGCAACCGGCGAAGAAGAAGGAAGGCCCTCCCCCGGAGGTTACCGTCACCGCCCCCGATGGCGAGGATCCCGGTGTTGCTGAAGCGGCGAAGAAGCTCGAGAAGCCAAAGGAGAAGGAGAAGCGTATCAGCACTATGACGGAGGCTCAGATCATGGAGAAACTTCGCTCGGTCGTATCAGACGATGACCCGAAGACGCTATATAGCAAGATCAGGAAGGTTGGTCAAGGGTGAGTCTACAATCCATTGTTACCCGTTTGAAGTTGCTCAGTCACGTGATCAGTGCCTCTGGGCATGTCTATGTCGCAAAGACACTAGCCACTGGCAGGAAAGTAGCTATCAAAGAGATGGATCTTTCCCACCAGCCGAGGAAAGAACTCATTGTGAACGAGATTCTAGTCATGAAGGAATCTCAGCATCCCAACATTGTCAATTTCCTTGAGTCGTACCTTGTCAAGAATACCGAACTTTGGGTAGTCATGGAGTACATGGAAGGAGGAGCGCTCACTGACATTATAGAAAATAATGCGCTGGAAGAGGATCAAATTGCGAGTATATGTTTAGAAGTAAGAGTTCTTGATGTGCTTTAGATTGGCTGGCTGATCGGTGTCCCTAGACGTGCAAAGGGTTATGCCACCTGCATAGCCAGTCCATCATTCACCGTGATATCAAATCTGACAACGTTCTCCTGGACGCAGACGGTTGCGTCAAGATCAGTGCGTGTCGTTCTACCTCACTCGGTCTTCACCTCTTCCTGATCGCCTCTCAGCTGATTTCGGTTTCTGCGCCAAACTCACCGATCAAAAGTCGAAGCGAGCGACGATGGTGGGTACACCCTACTGGATGGCGCCCGAGGTTGTCAAGCAAAAGGAATACGGTGCCAAGGTCGACATTTGGTCGCTCGGCATCATGGCGATCGAGATGATAGAGAACGAGCCGCCGTATCTAGACGAAGAACCGCTCAAGGCACTGTACTTGATTGCGACCAACGGCACGCCAACGTTGAAGAAGCCAGAATTACTGAGCAAGGAGCTCAAGAGTTTTTTGAGCGTGTGTCTGTGCGTCGACGTCCGAAGTCGAGCCAACTCGAGCGAGTTGTTGCAGGTCAGTCGTCCAGTCGTCGCCCTCTCTCACTCTCTCTAGCTGAGCTGACCGGCACACGTACCACGCAGCACGATTTTATGAAGAAGGCCTGTGCGCCTTCGGGTTTGGCACCGTTGCTGCGATTCAGGAAGAAACAGCAAGCTCCGCCATCATGAACAACAGGGCTCGTCGGCCGTGGTTGAAATCTCGCTTTCTTTTTTCTCCATTTCTTCATATATACTCGAACCTCTATCTCGCGTTTCCTTGTTCTTCTTCCTTTGCCCTGCTGGACGACTTGCGATGTGCGTGGAATGACCTCACTCAATTTTGATTCAAAATTCTCACGTTCGTCGTATGACTTCGCCTCGCCCAGTGACTACGTTCCCAATGTGCATACCATGGTCTAATACGCGTGTACTTTTTGTTACCTTGTCCTTACCCTCGCCTTTTGCCCGGACCCACCGCGCCCATGTGACACTTTTGCTTTCGTCTCTGTGCATAACTACCGTGTGACTCTGAATGCAAATGTCGAGTACCAAGTGTGTTTGTAATTCTGGATGCCATTTTCTTCCCTTGCTTTATTGATCATTCGAGCTCAACATCATGGGCATATGACATGGGAAAGAAAAACGAAGAGTTTTACGAAAAGAAGATGAATGACCATACCCGAGGAGAAAGCCGACATGAAGAGAAAGAAAAAGACATGGACGCGATACGATGCATGAGTGAGGCATAACAGTGTGAGTACGAACGATAACGACGATAAACAGATGCAGGAGAGAAACGACACATGGATGGATGGCGTTGATCAAGTGCGAATGGAGGTAGAACATCAAGCGTATGCTGCATGCAAGGATGCCATATATCGATCGTGAGTGTCTTCATAAGTCAAAAGGCGCCATAGAGTCATATGGAAATAAGGCTTGAAGTTATTGACGGACGGACGAAGATTGATGGTCATGGCGAGGAAGAGAAGAAAGAGAGCGTGTCCAGCGAACAACACGACCCCCTCAAAACCGACCGGCAGCCAAAAGCCGGTAAAGCGTGTTCGCTTCCTCAAAACGCGAGTTACGCAGCGTGAAATGCGCCATCTCGGCAGTGTCCGTGTCCGAATTCATGTCCACGATCGAAAACCTTAACAGAGAGGAATAAAAGCGACACAGCTAAAGACAAATAATACACGGTGAGCGTAAGACCAATAAGTCGAAGTAGCTAAATGGCACGACGGATACCCACGTTTTGAGCGCCTTTTGCGAATCGATCATCACTGATAAGCCCTTCTCGTTCTTCTCTCTCGGCATTGTCGAGCCATTTTATGCTTTCATGAATGAACCGCCCGAGAGCCTCGACGCGGACGATATCAGCAACAGTTGTTTTACCCCCTGTGGCAGGGTCAATAACGGTGGACGTATCCTGAAGTAAGCGGACGAAAAGATCAAAAGAAGGCAACGTCGGAGGAAGCTTCATCAGGACATCTAGATAGGGGTAGGGTCCTTGTGACTGAGTGTTAGCGGCGGTTAAGAGGGCCAAAAACAGTTGATAGGCTAGATTAGGATTATTAGCGACAATGGATGGCAGGTCCATCGACGTTATCATAGGAGGTGACGTTAGGGTGGGTATCATTGGGGTCAAGACCTGTCGCATGTATGAGGTGAGTATGAGGTGTGATGTACCATCGGATAGCACGCACCCGTTGTTCCGTAAGAGTGAGCACTCGGCCACGAGCTGCCAGGAGCAGCTTCATCCCTTGAGCAATCCGCTCCTTCTCTTCATCTTCTTCCAGGGTCACCTCAACGGTCTGCGCCGGAGAGGGAGGCTTGGGTTTGGGAGCCTGGATAGGTGCTTGACTTTCCCTCTGATGGGGGCTGGTGGCGGTGATGCCACTGTAAGACCGATATAGCAAGGTCATTATCGAGGTAACCACTTACGGCTCAGAAGTGCTCGTTTCGGTAAAATTCTCCTCGTCCAAAAACAGATTTGATGCCCTGAGCTCGGGGAGGAGTGGGGACCTGGTCAGCGTGCTAGGAGAATAGGGACCAATCTATGGGAACAGTCAGTGGAATGATCAACGACGAGGGAGAGGATGCACATCATTGCCGTCCCCTTTGAGAATTTTCCAGAGGACCCAGACAAGCTGTTCATTGTCACTGAAGCCACCTTCGGCAGCAACCATGGTAGCATAACCTCTCTCCTTGAGGAAAGTAGCATACAAAGCAGACTTGAACGGGTTGAGGGACATCGGATAAGGAGCGTACATTGAATACAGGATGAACGAAACGAGAATGCGTTGAGCGAGCTAGAGTGACGTGAGATGACGTAGTGAATAAGAGGGAGCGATTTGCGCAAACAAAGTGTACTAACCTCGATAGAAGAACTCAGAAGGGGCAACAACGCGTCAAGAGCCAGCTGGAATCGCGCGGTAGGCTGTACGAGCTGAGAGAAAGCCTGTGCAGCTGTGGAACAAGGAAGGGTATAAGCTCGGACTAGGAGATGTGCGACTGACGCCCGGACAGGGTCCCCTGAACTGATCTGACCGGGGAAAGTTGGAGCTAAGATATTTGAAGCTGATGAAGACTTTGAAAAGAGTCTCGAGCCAGCCATGGCTGGTGTTATCGGACTGACCCTGCTCGCTGTCGACAACGGCGACGAGGAGGTCATCGTCCATGACCAACGTCAAAGTGTTAAAATGGCCATTACCTTGGTATCTTGTTTATCTTTATTTGTGCCTTGTGGCACCTATGTGGCTATGCAATTACCCCACACTCGCTCACCCAATAGGGCAGTTTTTATTTGTATCATATGACCCTCGTCCGACACGTCCGAAGGAGGTCAGTGCATAGTCTCACAGCGCCTTGATCCAACTTTCCACAGTCTTCTTTTTCACCCACCATGACTGCCATACACACCGTCGGCCCAAGGTCGCTGGGGACAGACACTGAAAGCACTCAGGTCAGCCCGCCTTGACTCGATGCTCGATCGTTTCGATATCTGATCATCACACAGTCTCTAGTGCAACATTTCTACTTTATTGCCGCGGTTGCTATCGTATTCGCTCTTGTACTCCTTCGGTAGGTCTCTTGCGGTGATTCTCTCGCGCAGGTCTGATCCGTGGTGACATGTGAAGCATTATCGTTCTGCGAAGGCGCAATCAAGCTCTTTCCAATTTCTTTCGGATAGGCAGTAGCTCTCAATATTCGTATGGCTCGTATCCCCCGCACAACACTAGTCATGGCGCTTTGATCCATGGCATCCAACTGGCCCCTCTTCCAGCAGCTTATCGCCCAGATCGTAGGATACGTGGGGCGGACATTGATGAACATGGTCGCCGGCTTGGTGGAGAGGAGGGGGATGGAAAGGACGTTCTGCCCGCGTACGACAATCTCGAAAGACTGCCCAAATATATTGAGGTGGGCTGGTCGCACGGGGGACCTCTCCCGCCCACGGTGCAACAATCCGTGGCGGTCCCATCTCAGGAACAGAGTGGAACAGCACATCCTACCACTGGCCAAGTTCCCAGGGACAATGCAGAGCAGCTAGTTGACGATACCCACGATGTGGCGGGTGTAATTCATGGTGAAGCACCAGGACCCGCGCCGACTTATACCGACTCGCCTAGGGGTTGACAAATCTCCTCGCCTCCACTTTTAATACTTGTACCAATATTTGGCTTCTCGATGGACCATGGAACCAGTATGAATATCCCCATTAACGAGTACCTCTCAACTTTATCCTACATGTTAACATACCTGATACCTAGGAAACGGTGATGATCACCTACTGCCGTCTTGTCGTGGGAAGATTGCTTCAATCGTATGACTTTCTCGTTTACACGTTTAGTGCGTCGTCGTCAGGCTCGATGAAATACTTGTACAAGCAGACGACTATGGCTGGATATCTGCACATTTATTCCCGCGCGTTTTTTTTAACCCCGCTGCACGAATGAATAAAACTAATGGTGTCTTTGCATAGTTAAAGTGTCAGAATAGTGTCAAACTCGTGCGGAATAATTGATATTAAGTGTACGAAGGTTTGAAGCCCCTGATTATGTAATCTAGTGGCTGTACGACACTACAAGGCCCTGCCTGTAGGAATAAGTAGGTATTCACTACAACCTCTTGCCCTTGCCGTCACCGTCACCCTCGCTGCCACTGCACCTCAGCGCTTGGCAGGAGCGACAGCACAATGCTTGCAATCGCGCGCATTGTGCTGTTGCGCCCGCTCACCCTCACCTTTGCTCCTCGCCCACACTGTCACCCTCGTCGCGCCCTCACAGCCTCACGCTCTCGCCATCACCCTCACCTTGTGCGCCCTCATGCTCTCGCCTGTGCCCTCGCCCACTCACACACACACACATCCATGCCCACCATCTCGCCCGCCCTCGCCCTTGCACCGCACGCACATGCACACGGACATGCCCGCCATCTCACCCCACCCTCGCCCTTGCCTGCACCCTCACCCCCACTCGCCTCGCCCCTGCCTTCTCACATGTGCACGTGCACAACCGTGCCCGCCGTCTTGCCCCCGCCATGACCTCACCCTCGTCTCACCCACCCACCCTCGCTGGCATCCCCGTGCCCTCGCGGTGTCACGTGCGCATGGGTGCGTGTACACACGCAGACAGCAATGTCTGCATGTGCATACGTGCTCACTCACATGTTGCTGCCCTCGGCCATCTCGCCCACATTGACTTATGGGTAAGATCTCTGACAGCTATGTACCCATGTCCAGACCACTAGCTAGTACATTGTAGATTTTTTTCTTTTTTGATATTCTCTGAAAAACATTTGGTGCGACGGGTCAAAATTTCGCGATGGCTGTGTAAAATTTCGCGACAGGCGAGAATTTGCGGTGCGACGGGGTAAATATTTCGCGCAGGAATAAATGTGCAGATATTCAGTCATAGACAACCATTGTCATAACCCGCTATTTTCTGTTCCAGCCGCGTTCTATTGTCTTGCTGGTACTAGTCACAAAACTCCTGTTTGTTCCGACGGACTGGGATGCGTGTTCGATCCTCCGTTTAATTGTTCTGATATTACAGCTGCCACTACGTCCATTGTCTCACGATAGAACAGATTACCCCTGAAACTTTGTTGCGATGTGTGAGAGTGTGAGCCCACAACGCACCCATGCCAGATTGGAACTGACTGCCTAGCCGGAACTTGGTTGATGTTGGAAGGACGGGACACGGATCAAGCAGTGTCATGCGAGGTAAGCCGAAAATGGCAAGTGTAGTGATCGTTTGCGGACCGACTATGCCCGACGAGACAATAAGAACTCGCTTTTGGTCAAGACAAAAAGATCGCCGACTGAGCTGCCTCCTCACACGTTCCTATCTTTCTTCAGCTCCCTAGTGTGTTGCGCGTCGCATGCGGCGCTGGCTTCACTTTCCATGCACTTTCCATGTGCAGAGAGGGCCTTTTATTCATGGCCCGGGGAATGTAGAAGTACTGGGCCTTATTCGGCTTTTACACCTGCGCCTGCATCCGCATCACCTCTCAATGTCCCTCCTTTTGTTCTCGCAAATGGAAACACGTGGTCTAGATGGCGACCCGGAACCCCCAACGCGTCCTCCAAGCAGTCAGAATTTCGGCAAGCTGACCGAGACAATAAGCATTGCCACTCGACAGGTTCCGACCGCCGGTATATCCGATCGAGACACTCATGAAACGGGTCTTAGATAGTGCTATTGTGAAGTCAATTGTCTTGCTAACTGCCACGACGGGGCCAAGCGAGGTATATATACTGGGGATGTCAAGGTAGCATGTCTCCACAACCGAGTAACGCCAGTCGTCTTCGCCTCTAAAGAGCTCTTGCAACTTGTCTGCGACACATCCTCTCATCATCCACAACGATGGACTTCTTCCGCACCTTTATCTTCACGTCGTCTGCTGTCCCTTCTCTATCTGAGTCGGGCACGTCGCAAATACCAGTTGACTACGGCACGGATCAACCTCAGTCTGTTGGATTGTGTGCGTGTGTCATCGCATGATCTACGAAGTCCCGTAAGCATCCTTCCTTGAGCTCTCGAACTGAGTAATGACTCTTCAGCAGAACGATCCCTCACCGCCCGGATTTCTGTCCCCTAGCATCAGCCATTATCCTCGTCACGCTGGGTCTCATCAACACTCTGTAATCGTACCAGCATGCATCTCTTTTCGATTCCAGCTGGCTGTCACGTTATTTGAATCACATTCGTTCGAAACGATTTTACCTTTTCTTCGCAAGGATGGACACTATACTTTTTTTTTATAACCTGGGCGTCATTTTTTTTGTACCTCACCTACTTCCGGTTGTAGTCTACCTGTGTGGTTGGTGATTGAACTCTGGAAGTCAGGGAATTAGAGGCGTTGGGAAACCTCGCTGAGTAACAGTGCACACACTCTTCAACTGGGTTATTACCGTACATATGGGCAATTACCACTCTCTCTCCTTGATGATTTTTCTTGTTGAATCTGATCGTGGTCGACTACGTTTGGTGTGAACCTTGAAGTAAGCCGGGCATTGCCATTGTCCGCTTTGAGGTAGCCTACCCCCGCGCTACCGACGATGGTCACTGCAATCAGTTATCTTCAACTTGCTCCATCAACAGACTCGATGACACACGATTACTCTGACTCTGTCCAGCCCGACGACCTTCAGCTGACCAAAGTCGAACCCACCACCACATCCCGGGATTACATCGCCCTCCCAGCCGAAACACTATACCACATCCTTCACTTTCTCGGTCCTTTGGATCTAATCCGTCTACGAGCAGTACGTGCGACATTCTCCAAGGGCATGCAACGACCGAGTTCTCACTCGAGGTTCTCATTCAACCATGTTACGTTTCCAGGTGTCCAAAGTGTTCCACGAGATCATCCATGATCCCAGCATCTGGCGAACCGTCTACGCCACTGCCCGTCTCCCTCTCCCACCCGGTCCATTCCATTGGCAATCCATACACTTCCTCCAACGTGCGCTCATCCACTCGACTCGGCTCGCACGCACATGGACCACCGAACCGCTCACGCTCATCTCGAGAAAGGTCTTTACTGGTCCACGAACGGTAGAACACGACAGGTTCAAATGGATCCACGGGAGATGGTTGATCGTGAGCAAGGACATGAAGCAGCTTCGATCGCGCGATATCGAGACGGGCTCGGAACAAGTCTTGTGGGATCATGGCTCGTTCGCGTTTTGGGCGGCGACGTGGGTGATGAATCCGACGGGCCATTTCATTTACATCGCTGTGCATCTGGGCAAGGGGCATGTTACAGATCCGGTGTATGTGTCACATGCACGTTGTTTTTATTTGGGATATTGATGATGTGCTTTTCTTTGCAGGAAGCTGCTTGAGTTTGTGGTGGATGATGACACGGAGTACTTGTCGGGTCCGGAGATAATCGATGTACCGACCTGGGCTTTGCCACCAGAGGCGTTTATACCGCGTATCCGAGTCGATAGCGGCATTGCGCCATATGCCTACGTCTCTCTCTGCTCTACAAACAAACCCAGACAATCCTTGATATTCGACCCACGCTACAGACGGTTCTACAAGTTTCCTAGCTTTCGAACGCAGATAGTACGATCCTTGCACTACACCACGACGAACAGAAACTCACTCGTCTTGTTCTCATCTCAGGATCTTCTCTTGAATTATCGCGGGGCATGGTTACCCCATCTGGTCGAGGTCTACTTTACGCGGACCTATCTCTTCGTACTAAACCGCTCTTACCTCATTCACGGAAATATCGGTCAAGTCGAGGTCCTCCAAGTATTCGCCTTCCCAGACATCGATTCAGATCCCGGGCCGAGCCGCGACTCGGCTTCGGACGGCCTCGCGGACTCAGACACCATCAGTTCTATCGTCTACGAACTCCGTCTCACCCACGAGATACTCACGCGCGACACGAGATCAATGTGGCTAACCCCCATCCGCGACGCCTTCGTAGACCCTATCACGACATCGACGACGCTCCGGTTCATGCACACGTTTGCACCTTTCCAGCCCACGCGCGAGACCCGCGTCCAACTCGTGTGCACCGACTATACCCTCCCTCTACCCAGTCCCGGTCCTACCCGCTTCATCGCCGCGGACGAAGAGCTCAAAAATAGAAGGAGAAATTATAGCATTCATAATCTGATCCATGACACGCTCAATGTGATCGTCCGCAGCACCGAGGAGGTCCTCCCGATCACCATTGTGTCGCACGACGTGTTTTCCGTGCGAGGGGTGTGGAACGGGAACTTGCTCGACGTCTCCAAGGACGGGTTCGTGAGGGGCTTGTGTATGGTCGGGTTTTATGCAGACGGATCGGTGACCCCTAATATTCCGATGGTGTACAAGTTTACAGTGGATGCCACGGGTGAGCGGTGTGTTGCCGTCATCGGGGATCCGTCTCCGCCGTGGGCAGAGTTGGAGCCGGCCCGTCATTACGAGTACACGATGGACGGGATGAAGGGCAAGCTGTGGCATACAAAGGGGGACGTGCTGCAGATGGATTCGTCGGGACAGCCTGTGGATAAGGACGTGCTCGCCGTCGTCGCCGACTTCAAGTAGGTAGTCCTAGGTGTCGATGCGGGCATTAAGTAAAGTAAAGCAAGTACTTGTTGACATACAAAAACAATGACTGCAGTTCAAGATGATGCAACGACTATGCATGTCCGTGTCTACACTGTTGTGCCCAGTTGCATAAACCCCTCCCAAGTCTATCCCGCCCGGGTGATTAGACCAGGGGTCTAGAGGTGTGTCAACAAGAAGGAGACCGGAGCAAGTAAGAAGAGGCACACATCCTGACAAAATGGCGGAGAGCTGCGTGGAAATGATTTTCATCCGCAAAAAAAACGCTACTGTCACCAACATTTGGGAAAACACAACGCAACTCACAAAGGAAAACCTACATTGGGAAGAGTATTCACCGCCTACATCGGACGCTCAGATGAGCATGAGCCATAGATGCATGGCGAGAACGGCGTACCTGGGTGTCACGTTCCTTGGGCGCTCTACAGATAAACGGACCAGAGGCAATGAAATCGCCATTTGGGGAGTAGGCGACGCAAAACATGTCCCGTGGAAACGTGTACCGCGCCTGCGTTCTCCAAGTCCCATACATACACCATATTTCCCCTTACGCTGGCTAAAAAATGGCCATCAGGAGAGACCGACATGCAAATGTATGGCCACAAGTGTGGCGCGGTGATGCCATGTGCGCGATCGCGCCAGCTCCGTACTTGCGCCCCAGTGCGAGCATCGTACATCATGAGTTGCCCACAAGCGAGATTGTTGGCGATGACGTGTGATCCTTCCTTGGTCCACTCCAACGAATGCGCTCGGTGCTTGATCTCGAGCGATGGTCGGGTGGTAGCCAAATCCCATATTTGAATGCAAACGCCGCATGCTGCGAGCCGCGTGTCGTCCGGGGAGAATCGCGTGCATCGGGTATTCCCCTTCCGAGGTTCGAGCACGCACACGCAGCTCCCGTCGGCAACGTTCCGCACCTCCAAACTGTCCGACATGTACTTCCCTCTCGACCGCATACGCCAACAAGCGCGTATCACTACTGGAATGAACGACACACAGACAACGACTCATGGCGGGCTTGTCAAACGTGTGTTCGATCCGCCGCGAGTTGGTGTCCCAGAGCAAGACTTGACCGCCGTCTCTGTACGTGCCGCCCGTGGCAAACTTTTTGTCGTCGGTGGAGACGGAGACGGTGGTGAAGTTGGTGAAGAAACCGCCCCGGATGGCTTCGCCTTCGCGGGTTTTCTCCTTGACGTTCCAGATCTGCAATCCTGAACCAACGACGGCGATCAATCTGGAGCCATCGGGCCAGAAAGCGAGACAAGGTATGGAAGCTTTCTGTTCAGGGATTAGTTCCCCGGGTTGGTAGTATGTAGATTCGGATGATGGCATGGATGGGATGAGGTCGGGACTCGGGAGAGAGATGCATGATCAGGCAGTTTCAAGTGAAGTTGCATCAAATGTGGTTGGGTACCGCCACCCACAAATTACATCATAACCCTTACGCTCACCATAGTTTGGACCATCCTTGATGCCACATGCCAGTGTGAAAAAAAGACATTATCTTGACTATATTGCAAGCCAATCAAATGGGTATAACATCGCCAACTGAACCACCAAATTCAAAGTTACGCAAAAGGATTGATGATGTTAAACGAGCGACCACTATCACCACGGCCACCGACATCAACACCTTACATTCCTCACAAGTTCAGGTTGAAAGTGCTGCATTGCATGTCGATCAAAGTGAACTAATTCCCGCGTGTGAGCAATACCATAGAACATCGAGTGACATAAAAAAACACGCACCTCGCTCCCTTGAACGTTTGTGCAGCAAATATTTTGTTGGTTCTCAGCGCAAGCGCTACCAGCGACATCCAAGACCGAGCAGTTCTCACTCAAGAGGTCGCTAATCGCTGTAGCAGCGCCGAGCAGGCCGCCCTTCCCATCAGCATAAGCAGCGCCATTGTCAAACTGAAAAGAAAGGGATCGGTTTCCATCAGCTCATGACTTCATGTGGACAAAAGCAAGGGAAAAACTCACGAAATTGCCAGAGCAGCAATGTTGAGTGCCACTATTGCATTGAGGAGTACGCGCCTTTTTGCGACCGGCAGAGACGAAGAGAGCGAGAGAAAGAAGGGCGAAGACACGAGCGAGCATGGTGATTTGTTTGAGAGAGGTTGTTGTGTAGTAAAGCACAAGAGAGTAGACGAACTTGTGAACTGAGGTTCAGCCGTGAACTGACTGGCTTTTTATACCTCGATGGAATGCGACCCTATCCTCGCTTCGATACAATCCGTTGAAGCCCATGCCAAACAAAACAAACAAAAGACGGCCATCGTGTCAGACGCCGCACGACGTCGGGTAGCTCTGAGGCGGTTGTGACTTTACTTCCTTTGAACAACTCGATGGATTGCATCTTGGCTGCCGGGAACGTAATTGCGTTGGCTTACCATTACGTTCCTGCCAACTGAAATGCAATCCATTAAGGCGGACCTACTTGGGTCCCCCTCACGAAGGGTTAGATGAGCAGACCACGCATTAAGCTAGCCTATCAGCGGCTCGCGCACTCTACATCTAAGTGATCAAAGAGCATTGTTGAATGAACGCGGAGGATAGACCTTTACCTGAACACCATCATACTCTTCGTCAGTGGCGATGATTCTTGACAGGAGTCTGACAGAAACCTCCGAGTCGAGGTCTTTGAGTCTGAAACAAGTTTCAGGTGTCTGTCATATTTTGCGGCGTCGACGTGACTGTTCATGTCAGTACTTATAATTTCGCTCGAAAGAGGTGGGGCTAGTCGGTGTCAATGCCTGCCGCTGGATATTCCAGTTTCCAGAGGGAATGCAATGAGCTGTTTAGTGTGCGGCATTTGTTGTTTTCTCTGGTTCACACTTGCCTAGTAGTAGACTGTAATGCTGGGTGAACAAGTTCGTGCGGTGCGTTCAAGCATCACACAGAGTTACGTAACCAAATACGCCTACGGCGAGAAGCGAATTGTGAACGCTAACGAGGTCTCCGTGACAGTTTGAATTGTCAATGGCTGACGCACGCAATTAATATTGCTTTTTCAGGTGGTTCCTACTCTCATGTTCTGCGCGAATCTAACGAACGATACTAATCACTCAGGTAGTACCTTGTCTTAACATCCAACTTAGAGGTTGAGGTCAACAAAAGTCTCTGAAAAACGCAATGTTGGGCCGACCAAAGATTGGACCGGAGGTCTGGAACTCAGATCAGAGTACTGGCAGCCCTAACCTGCACGCCCAGCAACGATCCTCGGACGTAATGACGTGTCCATTCCTCGCCCATCGCCTACGAGGTTTCTTTTGTGACAAGCGCATAATTCGAACCAGCAGTTTGCTGGCCAGTGACAGATTTCGCGTTCAAAGACAATCCCGTTTAAACATGAACGTTTGAACCTGCATCAGCGATGGCCCTGCAAGACGTCGGTTCAGAATGACATATCCAATACTTGGCCGCCATCAACCTACGACAGGTTTCTGATCCGTGCGGCAGGAATCCGAGCCAGAAGGGCCGCTCGCCGATGTCAAATTTCCCAAACAGAACTGGAGTGCCTGACAAGCGAGTCCGCCGAAGATCTGCAGAAAAAACCTCAATATGACTCGTTCAAGGTGTTCAGAAGGATGGGGGAATGCTTTGTCGCATCATCCTACGCTCAGAAAACGAGCGCCAGTAGCTCCACGCAGCCCACCAAGTATTGCAGACAGGGTTCATTCGTGAGGCGTGTCCAGCTTACTTCAGGGGTTGTCGCATTACCTATCAAGCCGTTAACCCAAGCGTGGTTATCAACGCACACAGGAACAGCGAGGACGTGATCGAGGCCTCCCAGAGCGAGATGCCACGTCGGCCAAGCCTTGTGTGTTTGTACCATTGTGTTCGACCTCCCATCCTGTCGCTCTTTGAGGACGTGGGGATAGAAGAAGAAATTGTGAGCACGTTGCACACGTCCACACTCGATCCTGACGTCCTGAAGCTGTACTGCCGTCTCAGCGATCTCCTCGTACCGAAAGTTGAATGAAACCTGCATGCTTTTGCATCCGCACTCTTACCCATCCGAGTCCCCGTCTAGCATCTAGTACATCCAAGCCATGTTGATCATGTGGATACACTTGCCTGTGGAATGGTGAAAAAGAGGGCCACCACCATCACCGAACCGTTAAAGGGAATCGGAAGGACGCTGATTCCTCCTTCTCCAAACCTGGATCGTCGTCTCCCGCAGCCCCGGTACATGTAATCCTAACAGACAGTGACATGTACAGAAAACGTCAAGAGTGCGCACGGAGCTGATGTTGCTTGTGCTCATACAGTCCAGGGATCGATAATCGATCTGCAAGTGGCCATGGAATCGACGCAACTTTTCTTCATCTTGGCTTGTTGATCCGTCCGGACTGTAAAGTCACGAACCGTGGTGCCGACCGCTAATGTTACTCTAACCTCAAGGGCCTTGTCAAGGACTATGGGCACCAAGGATGGCCCATCGCTTTGCGACTTCAATCTCTGAACTAATGGGTAGGATGACGTGGTAGAACGTTGACATAAAATTAACATTTTCCATCTTTATCAGAGATGACGCTGTACAGGCTGCACCCCGTCGCTACTCGACACTTCATCCTCTTCCTAGGCTCCCTTCCACAAAATATTCAGCCTAGGTTAGAAATACATTTCGATTTTAACGCAGTCTCGCACATGCTCAGAGACCTCCTAACACTATCGAGCAAAGGGAACGTATTTGTATTAGCCCATGATCTTACATAAACAGAACTGGGACAGCAACTCACAGCGCCGAATGTGCAGCAGTTGTCGTCGTCGCTGAAGAAGCAGCCTTTACGCGCCTCGAGGGGGGAGGCAGAGGCAGTGAACGCGATAGCAAGGAGGGCGAATACGTAAACAAACATGTTGGTTTGCTTTGAAAGAGACATGGTTGTGTAGTGCACAAGAGGGCGAATGCAACGAGGTAGTGGTAGTAGTGGGGGTTCAAGCTCTCTGGTGGCTTCTTATACCTCAACGCAAGGCTCCACAAAAAAGGGGGGGAACCCAGAATATACCTATTACCCGAACTTCAGGTGTACCCAGCTCACAGCGTTGCTGATTCGGAAACGTAATTGCGGTGACTTGTCATTACGTTCCTGCCAGCTGACTCGGAAATGCAATCCATTAAGGTGGACCTACTTGGGTCCCCCTCACGAAGGGTTAGATGGGCATACCACGCATTAAGACACATCAGGCCAGCCTATCAGTGGCTCACGCACTCTAAATCTAAGGGATCAAATAGCATTGTTGTATGGACGTGGAGGATAGACCTTTACCTGCACTGTCATACCAGTGGCGATATTTCTTGACAGGAGTCTGACAGAAACCTCCGAGTCGAGGATAGCATTCCTAAATTGTTCGGTTCAACCCAGTCGCCAAAACTTAAAAAGTCCGAACACATACACAGCCGCATCACGTCGCCGTCACTGCACGTGTCGCCCACACCTCGTCGCGCCCTCACAGCCTCACGCTCTCGCCTGCGCCTTCGCCTTCGCCACCCTCCCCGCTCAGTGACGGCATAACGTGCATCGCCTGCCCTCATCCTCACACACCCTCGCCGTGCCTGCTGTCTCACCCTCGCACGCCGTGTCAGCTCCCCCTCACCCTTACCCACCTTATGACAACGAGGTCACGCCCCCACCCCTTCCCTTGTCCTGACAACAACAAAACCAACGATGTGTCGGAGGGTACATGCACCCTGATGATGCGATGATGTGATGGCACAACCACCACAGTGATGCAGCAACAATAATGCGTCATCGTCGATGCTGTCCTCGGAGCCCACCCTGTAGTTTTAATGCAGAAAATCACTTGTTATAAGAGGTGTTTGTGTTGTGCACAATCAATTGTAATTACAGTTCTGCATTACTCCTGCATTATATGACTCGGATTCACTCTCCTTCTTACCCCTGGTTTCTCCGGGCCATCAACAGGCACGGAAGTGCATTACATAAGCGGATCTGAGCGACCAAATCCGTCCACTACTCCTACCCACTTTCCTAATTGTAAATGTAGCAATCATATGTTTTTCTTGCTTTCCCCTCCCTTTCCCTTTGCTATTCCTGTTGTATTAGTGTAGATATAATATGTATATATTGAAATGAATCATGTTTGATGGTTATAGCATGCCTGGAACAGT